>JARHVA010000648.1:3980000-4290000 GCA_037957365.1 Torreya grandis
AAATCCACATATTACTCAATACAAAACTATTGTTAATCTTTTAATATCAATTATCTAAAGCATAACACCGAAACTGATTTTAATCTTCATAATTTTGTATTATAAGAGTTGTTACATGTTATCCATCATCAGTCACCTTACATATCTATAAAAATGGGTATTTATACTTGTTTTTATCTGACCAAGTAGTTACATACTTATATGAAAAATGGGTGATTGGATAATGATGCTTAGTAGACTAAGATTCATGACAATCATTTCCTTATTTTCCCCTAAGGACTTGGGCCTTTATACCCCCTATATTCTTGTTCAATGCTAGATACTTGTTTCCAAATGTCCTCTCTTTCATAGGATGGTAAGAAAATCATGATGATTAATGTTTAGATTGTCCTTAAGAATTTTTCCTCAATTGTATCTCAATTCCCTATTCTCCCTAAGTCTTTCACTATTATACCAATTCCTATGATCTCAGGCTCTCGATAGTTATGTTCCATCCCTAACTAGGTATTTTGATGTTGTTATCTTTCATTCCTTTGTCATCTCATGCCTTATTGGTTCTATGCCATAGTTTTCCTACATCATGTTGTTCTCATGCCATGTAGGATCTATGCAAAAAATACAAAACACATAGTCAAAATTTGGGGTCCAACATTACCCCACACTACACTCTTAGTCCATCCCAGACTAAGTTTCAGTCTTGGTCTCAACCAAAAATATAGGCCTAATTTGTTCAATATGATTTTTAACACCATTCTAATGTTGCAAGGTGTCAAGAAGTTTGGACATTATTTCCTCAATCACTACCTTCAACTTTTTCATCTCTTTAGGTTTATCAAGATACTCATTGGCCTTATTAACCAATTGGTTGAGGTATGTATTATCATCCTCCTAGACCCCTTCAAGCATAGTAACTTAAACTAAAATTATCCTTAAAGATATATACAACTAAAATTTAGTTGTTATTAATGCATGTTTATTATTTCCTCTATAGTCTCAACAAATTTAAATAGATTTGCATGTTTGATGTAATATTTTATTAAAAGGGTAGCATCCACTAATTAATACCATTGATAATATTTCACTCTAAGCCACACCTCCAAAATTTTATTGGGCTATGCTAGTTTTTCAAAAATTCCATCCAAGATGGGGATCACTTTCTCAAATATTTCAAGGGTGCATCTATAGACTTCTATGGATTTTTTAAACTACTCAACCACCCATAATGATTCATTCCAAGGCACAAGTTATTCCTTACACTATTTTAGTAGAATATTTACTAGGGTTTCTAATTTATCAACATCTTCTCCCTCTAAGGGGACCCCACCTTCTAATCCTAATTTTTGGCCCAAAATAGTTTTACATAAATTTAACATATTTACTTTGGCTACTATGGCTTATTCTATTTGTTTCTTCAGTATGTCACTTCTTCAAGTGCCTTGTGAGCATCAACTTATTTATTATATAATGCCACCACCTTGCCATGTTTCTTCTTAGATTTGTTCACATCACAATTAAAAATTATATTATGCCATGTGACTTCAAAGGCCATTTTCAAAAATGTGGTGCTAGATTATAGGGAGATACTTTTAGGGATCAACCCAAATTAGAGTGGGTAATGTTGATGCTTGAGAATATAAAATTAGGTTGTCCAAAAGAATTACAAAATGACATTATTCATTGTACATTTCTAAGATAAAGGGCACTTGTCACCTAATATTGATGGCTACATCATGAGGATAGAAATGGGACCATAAATAGAGAATCACATTTAGAATGCATATTTGGTATTGGGTGCATAGGTTAGTGGAAGGATCAACTAAAGGTGGTTGAACTTTGGAGTCAACCAGCTCTTTTTCTTTGTTGGGATCTCACTCAAAGATTTTGACCTCTACATATGAGGCCAAATAAGTGTTGTCAATGTCCATACTACTCATCTATTAGGTATCAAAAACATCCCCATTTCATCAAATAGATCTTTAATTTTCAATTATGCTCATTAAGGGAGGTCTCATCCTTGTTCACTAATGAGGGTGTCTTTTATGGGTTAGATTCCATTTCTTCCATGTGGCCTATAGGCTCTTCCTCCAATGGTTTGGTTTGGGGTATTGCCATTGAAACCTTAGGTTGTCTCTTTGGTGTATTTCATTGAAAATACCTTGGTGTTGATTCCCTTAATGGTGAATCACTTGGTGGAGAAACCCTTATGGTGGTGCTTGGGAAATCCTCTACCATTTTGGTGGTTCTAGCTATGAAATTATGATATAATCATGCCCAACATGATTCTTATTATCAAGAGGTGGTATAGGTGGAATATTTTATCTTGGATGCTCTGTGCCTCTTGAATATTTATTTTTGGTCTACATCATATAAAATAAATTATGAATAGTTTTTCTAACCATGGTTTACTTAACCTTGATGTCAGTTTTATCAGTCTAATGCTTTTATGTATAGGCCTTATTTCTAGGATAAACATACATATTTTAGAGAGTTTGGTTCTTCAATTCAATTTATTATACTTTTAGAGTGAGGGGCTATGCATCAAAAATGCATTTTACCAAATTGATGAAGTATCACACTGTAAAGGGATAAGGCAACTTCAACCAAGCTAAAATTTCTCTATAGGGGGACATTTTGATATGGGATAGAAAAAATGTTATTTTACTACAAATTGGGATTTCTCACCAACTTGAATGGTTAATTACTTAGGAATGTGCCATTCATTCCCAAAGGCCTCCTTCATGCCATTGTACCATGACTTCATATTGCTTTTGAACATTATTGTGATATGACTGGGGCATGTGAATGACTTATAGTGCACTATGGGGGACTTGTGTTCTACTGGGTACACCCAATTCAAATCATCAAATGTGTAATCCAATACATCAATTTCATTAAATACCATTAATAACTAAAATAACCCCTATATAAACCTATGGCTTAGTATTTGATGGGTCTTTTTAGCATCCAACATGATTTTGTTGGCAAAATATAATACCCAATTGTATTTTAATCCCTTGGTTGCCTAATGGGTGATTTACAGGTGATCCATATCCACCTCTTTCCATCAATCAGTGTCATTGATCTTGTTCATAATAATGCATGCTACTACTCGGAGGGTAGGGCCTTACAAGTTCTTAATGTTCATGGTATAACCCTAGTTTTGGTACTTGAGCATCATGGCTATTTTTTGTATTTCTTCTAAGTCCTCCAAGTCAAAATATAAATCCATGTTAGAGAATTATAATCCTGATATATTTCTTATTCTTTTTGGTGTAATCTTTCATGTGGTGCCTAACAAAATAGATATAGTCCTCATGGGCATGCAAGAGTAGAAATTTTACCACTTCAATTGGTTTTTCAACATATAGAAGTTTAAATAACTAGAGTATCCCTATATATTCATACACCAATTGATTCTTGGTGTTCTGGCACTCAACCCAATAATTATAATGTTATTCAGCTTTATTTCCTAGTTGGTAGTAGTTATAGTCAAACATGGTATAGGAGGGTACTTTTAACACACAATTTTATGTGCACAACACCATTTATGGGTATTTAATCTCTTCTATCATCAATGGTGAGATTAGAGGTATTTATGCCTTTTTTATCTGGTATTCCATCCCAAATTCTTCACCTTCTATGTAATGCCTTTGTTCCTTAGGTGTTTCTTCTCTAATCAATACTACTTTCCCCTCAACACATGGTACTTCCTCTTCTACAATGGTTAGTAATGGATCAATTATTAGGGACTTATTTTTAGGCCACATTACCTTCCATAGAGCCCAAATATTGAGGCACGATCATCCAACATTCCCAAAGGAATATGTGTTTGCAGTGGAAGTGACTTGACTTTTCCTACTTCGACACCCTTTAATGGTAGATGCCTACCTATGAAACTTGTAAATACCATTTTTATTTGTGATACTTCAAGGTTATTTTATAATTGATTACTCATTCAAGATCCTTATCAATATCCATGAATGGGAATTTGATTCTCTAAACTTACACTTGTTCTAGAATCACCTAGACTTGGTTTATTCTTTAGATCTATAAAAAATCAAAGAAAATCAAAGGTAAAGTTTAAAATGAGCCCTTAAGTCCTTTTTATAGGCCTAAGGGGGTAAATTTTCATCTACTACCCCTATTATCTTTGACCATCACTTCTTTTAATTAATTAATTTATAATGGCCACCTTTTTTTACCATCACTTCTCATCATAAATGCATTTAATGTCATCGTCATGACATGATGTTGGCACACTTATCATAACCATTTATCCTTTTATATTAATGGAATGTCTTATACCATAATTTTATTCATAGTGGAAGATAATTATTCATCCCTTTGAATATTCATACTATTAGTGGGAATATCCTATCCTAAGACTTTTCAAATTACGTGCTCATCCTTATAGTACCCAACACAAATACATGTAACACCTCTTACCCCACACTAAATGTGTGTTTTGGTCCTCTAAAAAATTATAATTATATAATTTAATAGATTTTAAAATATAATAAAGGTTACACACAACTAAGTCAGTGATTTTTTTAAAAATAAGAAATTCTAAACTAATGGCATATGCCTTATTATTACAAAAACTAGACTTTAAGTAGAGAAATATGATCATAGTCAAATACCATTATAGTGTCTAAGAATAAATTGGCCATCTAATCTTTGTAAATGAAAAGCATAGATAGGGTGAATGTTATCAATAATAAAATGACCATCCTAGTGAATATAAAGTTTCCCAGAATGGCACACGAACTTAGAGTAGTAGAGCAAGACTTTCATTATAGGGGTAAATGTCTTGTGCTTAATGCGGTAATCATGACATGCCTTTTGTCTTCATTTCTTCACATCTTGACTCTAATGATCAAGGAAACATTCTTCATCTAACTACAATAAAGCATCTAAACATGCTTTTAAGGATGATTACTCATCTAATTGTCTAATGCACATAATATGTGGTATCAAGAATTAAAACATAAGATCTACTTCTTTACCAAACACTAGATTGAAGGGTGAACTCTTGTTAATGTGATTATAAGTTATTTAGTAAGCCTAAAATATTGTAGACACCCAATCATCCCAATCAGTGTGGCCAATATTAAAATTTTATAAGTGTTGTTCTTAATTTTTTTTTCAATGCCTTAGTAGTGCCATTGGTCTAGGTATGATATGGTGTTGTTTTGTGGTGGGTAATCATGAAATCATCAAGTAAGATGTGGATAGTTTCATTGATTAAATGCATACTAAAATCATTAGTAAAATTTAATGGGTAACCAAAATGAGTTATGATATGTTCCCATATGAAGTGCATGGTGGTAGTTATAGTACAATCCCTTGTTAGTATGGCCTCATCATAGTGAGTGAGATAATCAATTATTATAATGATATAAAAAGAACCTTTACGTCATCTATTTGGGTTGATGGGGCCAACAAAATCAAAGGCTCATTTAACAAATAATTTTTGAGACAAAATAGGATGCAATGTCATGACATCTTAGTGATTTGGTTTCCCTATGTGCTCTCAAATATCACACTACTTAACATGTAGTTTGAAATCTTGAAAAAGTGTAGGCCACCATAGTCTGGCTAACATTACTTTTCACATATTAGCCTCACCAGCATAATGTCTACCAATAATGCCTTTGTTAACTTATTAGAGTAATTTAGAGCACTCATGTTTCAAGACATAGCATCAAAGGATTTAATCTCATCCAAGCTTGTAGAGGTCCCCTCCAATGAGATAAAATGGTGTGATATGGATGGTGAGTTGCTTCCTATCCTGTAGAGTCAGATAATCTAGTACTGCACCAGTAGTTAAGAAAGTTTTGATATCTTCTAACTACTTAGGAGCATGAAAAACATAGAATAGTTGTACATTAGGTAGTTCATCCTTGATGGAATGTGGTGGTTATCCATAATCAATTTGGGAGAGATGGTCAAGATCAAAATTAGTCTTTCATAGTTTGACCATAATAGAGAATTTAAATTATTGAAATAATATAATCCAGTGGCAAATGCAGCCATGCAACATAAGTTTATTTATCAGATATTTTAAATCTTCATGGTTTGTATAGAATAAAAAATGAGTTACCAATAGGTATTGATTAAACTTATGTAAAGCATAAACCATGAAAAGTGCTTCATGCTCTATGTTGGTGTAATTCCTCTCAGTTGGAGTAAGTTTTCTGGTGTAAAAATAGATGGGGTGATCAAGGTGATCTTCACCAAGTTGTGTAAGGATTTCACCAATGACCATTATAAAAGCATCAACATGGACATGGAATGGTTTTTTCCAATTAGGGAACTAGAGAATTATGGCACTAATAAATTTTTCCTTTAAGGCCTCAAAGTATTTTTGGCAAGAGTGGTTCCAAATAAAGTGTTCATTATGTTTCAAGAGTTCCTCTAAAGGCACAACAATCTTTGCATAACCTTGGATGAATTTTCAATAATACCTGGTATGTCTTAGAAAGGCATAAACTGCACATTATGATATTTGCATTGGTAGATGGAGAATGATAGATACCTTAGTAGGGTCTACCAAAAATATATCCTTTTAGATGATATGACCAAGAAGAACACTGGATGGTGTAGCAAAAAGACACTTCTTTAGATTCAATGATATTTGAAGCACTCAATAATGCTTAAGCATGGCTCATATATTAGAATAATGGTCCTTCACCAAGATATAAATTGTCCATTCATCCAAGTAAACTTAAATAAATTTATGGATGAAGTCTTTAAAGGCTTCAACAAATATATGGGAAAATACAATAGGTGCATTATTCAATCAAAATGACATGATGGTATATGTGAAGGATCCCCATTCAGTAGAAAATGTAGTCTTAGATCAATCCTTCTCAGCAATCTAGACTTAATGGTACCCAAAGAATCTATCTATGAAAGTGTAAATTTCACACCCAACGATGCCTTAAAATATTTATTTTGTGAATGGCATGGGGAAGGGATCAGTAACACAAGATGTGTTAAGTATATGATAGTCAACATAAATCCTAATGCACCCATATTTTTTTATACTTATGACCATGGGGATGATCCACTCAGATTCATAAATTGGGGTTATTAATTTAGTGAACAATATACTATCAATTTCCTCCTTTACATGTGCATGTAAATTTGGATTCATTCTATATGGTTGTTTCCTGACTAGTCGAGTACCATCAACTAGTTTGATATGTATTTTGCCTAGTGATGGATGAACACCTTTCATCTCACTATAAATTCTTAGAAAGACATATTGGTATTATTTTAACAACTCAAATATTTTTTAAACCTCTATATCAGTTTAGTAGTTACCCATACTATCTATCTTTGGTTCTTTCTTTGTGTCGATGTTTCATTGGATAGTTTGAAGAGGTTCTAAGTACAGGTGGTCTGCATCAAGTCCAATAGCATGAACAGTTTAGTCATCAAAATTTTTAGGAATATCTAAATTATTTGTCAATGGGTCGGGTGGGTTAGACCCTTCACCTTCATTAACATGAACATTATATTTTACTTCCTTAAGTGAATCTCTTCACAGTATTCCTAGTCAAGGATAGGTTCTAGCATAAAGGTGGGCTGCTCAGATGGATCATTGAATATAACCAAACCTTTTCTTAGAACATCATGTATATTTCATATCCAATCTTCTATGGGACTAGGCTCACCAATAACTACTTCACATAAGGCTTAGAGAGTGAGGCACAAATCCATTCTAGGAGATGAGTAGGATAACACCGAGTTCATGTTATCTTTCAACAAATGCCAAAAATGGGTACCCAAATGTCAATCTTCATGAAAATACTAGGATATAGACCAAATACATCACAATGACCCTATAATTTCTTATTTTTAAAGAATTTACCATTGTCAGTGATAATTTTGTGAGGAACACAAAAATGGTAGATGATGTGATGGTTGATAAAGTTGAAAATATTTTATACTTTGGTTAAGACTAAAGTAATAGATCCACATGGATTCATAAGATTTTATGTGTGGTTTTGGTGCTCATACTCTACTATAGTTTATTATACCCTATACCTAGTTAGCATGATGAAATTAGTGATGCAAAGTAGTGTGTACTTGATCCTAATGAAGAATTTTATCATTATGGGGTCCCCACCACCTCATGGTTATACCATTAAAAAGGTAAACCAATGAATGCATATGATCAAAATCAGAGTTATAGAAGTCTTCAAGTTTTTAGATGAAGTCACAGACATTCATTTGCCCATGAAATTGAGGAGCTTCCTCAAGTCTTTATAATGGTGCATCTAGAACTAGTCCTCTCATGATATGTCTAGTAACAAGGCAAATAAATATATGGAATTTATGATATTAGCATGAAATTTTCTCACAACTAACAAGAACACCACAACTCTTCCAATGAGGCCATAATCATTATGGTCCCAAACATTACAAGCATTACTTGTAGTATTAGAAAGGGATTGAGTGTCTATCCATCAAAGGATGCCATCAAGAGTAGGATCATGATGCTTACCATATTTAGTTGTGATGTTGTAGATGTGGTTAATAACTTCATCCATACTATTAAGTTCTATGTATGGGAGACCATGTGCTTGATCAAATGAGATAATGATGCATTGATCAACATTTTCAAAACTAATGTAGTGTTTTTTGAAACTTAAGTGTGAGTTATTTGGATAAAACTAAGGTTAAATTAATAGAGATATAAAATAATTCATCTTCATAAAATTCAATAACTTCAAAATAAACTTTGAAAGGTACCCCAAGGATATCAACCATTGCATTTTTAAGAGTGCCAATTGGTAGAGAATGGGTTTTATTAGCCATAAACAACATGTGGCATAATGGTTACAATATTGGGCTAGCCATTTTTCATGATGCATCCTTTGTGAGGATGTTAAACTCCATCACAATGTCAACTAAAATGTCCCAAATCACCCAACCATTGAGGTAGCATTCACCAGTATTTTTTTCCTCTTGAGGGCTAGGAGGAACTAGAGTATCTTGTCATTGAGCATGATTCAATAAATTGAGTTCTAGTGTTTGTTAGTGTTGGTACATGATTATTAATCTAATTAATTAATTATAGGACAATATTTTCATCTAACATATGCTTACAAAGTTCTTGAAAATAATCTCATGCCATGTTTTGAGGTTCTATGGCCTTTTGTAAATTAGCATGTTGGGTAGATTCTTGGTCCTTAAAAAACTAAATTTCCCCTTGTAGTTCTCATATCAATGTCATAGTATCTTGGAGCACATCCTTATATTTTTGGGCATCAAGATACTTTTTTCCATGAGGCTCTTCACATTGTATCTTCTCAATAGGTGGATAGATATATACTGAGATTATCCTTCACTATGTGTAGTGATATTAATGTGTTGGGATGTTAGGGTGCTAGAGCATGGTCGCTAGTGAGGTTTCTCATTGTGAATCATATTGGCACTTTTTTAATTTATTTATTTAGTGATGTCCATGTACAAGTTAGGACATTCTTACAACCGATGCTCTTTTTTACAAAAAACACATGTTAGATAAACTAAACAATATCGATAATAGTGATATGGAGATCCACACTTATAACAAGTTCTTGGTGGAAAATATCCACTTTCTCATCTTCATACATGATATCCACCATTATATTGATTATTGAAGTTAGAGGTTTGATGTGTATTTCATGTGTGTACCTCATGTATATCACTAACTAATGATATTAATTTATGTCATGGGTGCAAACATCATATATATTAAAATATCCAAACACTTTAGAATGTGTAACCCACTGTAAGAGAAGACAATAACATACATCATGCTCTTCATGAAAAATTTCACATGACCATTTTAGTACAATGTGGTTGTTTTTTCATGGGTATTTAAATATATTATGACCTTTAGATTCATAATCAGTACACCAAAGACCATTATGAGTGTCATACACATTATTTGTAGTCAAATTTTCTAATTATCATGCTATTGAAGCTATTTAATCCTCCATAAAAGTAATGATTCCATTTTATATGCTAATAATAACTTCAACATGAAGGGTAAATTCCAAAGCTTCACATGGGTTAGTAAAGGTCCTTTGTGATATCATTCATCTAAAGGGAAGCAACAAACCTCCCATGAACCATTGGGAATGTTGAGAAACATTAATCTTGAATGAAAATTTGATAAGAGTGTTTTGAACCATGCATCATGCTCCCATACACTTTTAGTGATCTCTTGTTTTATATCTTTCAGTGTAACAATACTTTATTTCTCAAATTCAAGAATATCAATTTCCTGAAGAAATGTTTTCTTGAGTTGATCATAGTCAATTACAATTTGTCGAGGGTTAAAATTCCTATACCACTTATATTTTATTTATAAAATTTTGGTTTTAAATTATGTGTCCTTTCACTCATAATAATTTATGCCACACATCCTCCAAATGAGTTCACACTTATGAACATACTCTGCAACATTCTCCATGCCATGATATTTAGGTTAATGAAGCATCATTTCATAATACACCATTAGTAGTTGAGGTGCTTGTGTTGGTGGTTGTTGAGACCCATCTAGTCCTATTCTTTGAGGGGGAAGTCCACCACTTCTTCCTACTCTACCTCTTAATCCACCTTCTATGCCTATAGAAGTAATACCCATGATATTGGGTGTAGTAACAAGATAATACTTCGACCAATGCTCTCCCCATAATGAATTTTAGGTCCACCAAGCATACCAAGCTGGGCCATGAAATTCCCTTGAAGAGGAAATAAAGTGTTAATTCACTATGAGTTAAAATTGGATCAGCTATAATTTCCCTTATAGGATCAATTTTTGACTCTATACTATCTGTATCCCAATTATGTATAATTAATTCATCTGGTTCAAAATCATGACCATGTATTATGGTTGGGAAACTTGGCTAGTTCAAATGTGGTTCTTTAATCTCTTATACTTGGATAGTTTCTCCCTCATATGATAACGTTGGCATTAAAAGTGGTTGAGTCCTCCTTCTGCCTTTCCATTTCCTTATAGATCCTAACAACACTTCTTGAGTTCTCTCATTCCCTTCCTATTCCACCCTACCTATGATCCTCTATCAAGCTTCATAATATTTATGCGCTTTTAATTACCACTAGCTAGCTACCATTCTAAACCAATAATTATTTACCAACACCTCCACATTCCCCTTAAAACTGTGTATATCATGCAAGGATGGATTTTTCCCTCTATAGGCAAAGTTTTGAGTCTAGAATAAATAAATAACTTCTTTAATTTTAGTGGAAAGTGCCTAATATACTGATCACATGGTTCTCAAAAAAATTAGAACTTGTCTTCTTCATGACAAGAGTAAGTGTTTAGTGTATATTCCAAAATGTAACTATTCAACACTCTTCTCCACCAGATATTAAAAACCCAAGTCCATGGTGTTTCTAGTTATACCAAATCCCTTTGATGTTCTATCATCAAAGCTTGCCTCCTCCCAAAATTCATGATCAACCTTGAGTATAGGTGGAGAGATAATAATGTAAATGAATAGGGACTTTGACAAATAAGGTTTCATATAATGAGATGTAGAGATGTTGTTCTAGCCATACACATATAGAAAATCTTAGTTCAAGATAGGGAATCACAAAATTATCCTCAACCCTAGTAATCCATTATTCAATACTTTTAAGATATAAATGTTAAATCATTTTCCATTACTATGTAGTAAGTGTTATAGGTCCCAATAATGGAACCAAAATGTTTGGAAATTTTTCTAATATGTTTTCCTTAAGGTATTGAAGTTCCTAGTCCCAACATGCTTATGCACTAGATTTTCATGCAAGACTAAGTTCTTGTGTGCTCACCCAAAGCACACAACATGAAACCAGATCCCATGGGTTATGTTACATAGTCACTTTTCATAAGATTGAATTTATCATATATCTAATTATATATTACATAAAAAAATAAATATATGACTATGGACCTCATCTTATTAATCATAACAAATAATAACCTGAAGATAAATTCCATGAAATTTAATATGTTGTTTACACAAAAATATACAATGCATATTATATAAATATTATAGTACATTATAATCCACATATTACTTAATGAAAACCCATTATTCATGTTTTACCATCAATTATCTGAAGCATAACACTAAAACTAATTGTAATCACTATAATTATGTATTATAAGATTCATTACATGTTATCCATCATCAATTACCTTACATATCTCTACAAAGGGGTATTTATACTTATTTTTATATGATAAATTAGTTACATAATTAAATTACCAATGGGTGACTGACCAATGATATCTTGTATATTGAGAGTCATGGTAGTCATTTACTTATTTTCCCCTAAGGACCTAGGCAATTGTGCCCCATTTGTTCTTGTTTGATGCTAGATCATTGATAATAAATGTCATCCTTTTCATAGGATAATGTCAAAATCATGATGATTAAAGTATACATTGTCCTTGATAATTGCTCCTCAATCATCTCCCACTTCCCTCACACTCCCCAAGTCTTTCATTGTTTCACTAAGTCCTATGCACTCAAGCTCTCTATAATTATGTTTCATCTCCGACTAAGTCTTCTTTTATGGTTATATTACATGCCTTTGTCTTCTTTAAACTCATTGGTTCAATGACATGGTCTTCCTCTATCATACTCCTCTCATGATGTGTATGTTCCATGCCAAAAATCCAAAACACTTAGTCAAAATCTGGGGCCTAATAGATGCTTCCAAGAAAAGAGAGGCATAGTGAAGCCAATTGGGCTTTAAGACACTTAAGAATTATGATCATCACTGTAATATAGGTATATAAGATTCTTAATTAGATGAAAGGTGTAAAGAATAAGGGAATAATGTAACTAAAGATGAATTGATGAACAAAGAGTGCCACTTGTCATTTTTCAAGCTAAGAAGAGGGTAGTTTGAAGAAGAAGATAAGGTGTCAGTAACTAGAGAAACTCCTACGCCATTTGGAAAATGAAGCATCATCAAAGAAGTAAAAAATGTCCTTGAAGATCCTACAAAACAATTATCTAACCTTTTTTTGATTGTTACTCCTACTATACACTTGTCAGACTCTCCTTTTTATGCCTCTCTCTCTCTCTACTCTCATTCTATATAAATTCAGCCTTGTTTTGGCTTTATATTCATCCTCCACCTAGGTATGGTGAATCCCTACCCATTTATATGCCTTTGATCAATGAGAAAACTACTAATTTTAACACCTCCTTTGACTATATTTAGTGTGTGTGCATGACTAGTTGATATTGTCAATTATTTTGCTTTGTCTTTCTTGGCATGTTTTCCTTTTCTAGAATCCATAAGCAACTTGAAAGCTTATTTTCAAGTCATGTGAAATGTTCAAGTTAAGTGTGAATGTTGAGTTATTTATCTACTCATTAGTTTCATTATATGACCTCTTGATTAGTCTTCTTATCGTAAACATCTATCACAACCTCCAAAATGAAGTGTTGATGTAGGGAATGTATATTAAGAATAGTGCATGTTCAAATTAGTCTCATGGTTTATGTGCACATACAACTAGTTGGTAGTGGTCAATTAGTTTTGGTGCATCACCTCTATTAGAGTAGGTTTATCTCCCTTTTCCTCATAAGTGGATATATTATTGAATGATCCTAAGTGATACATAAAGGGGATATATCCATATCACCTAGAGATTTAATCTACCTATTAGACCACCCATAGCCTAGGAATGTATCCATGTTACCCAAAATTTGGAAGGATTGAGTATCCCTCCTTATGGTAAAAATTTGAGTGATAAAAAGTTCTAACATGCCTAAGGGGATATGTTATAAAATATTTGAAGGATTTTTGTTGTTGTCCTTTTATATATCAGCCTTTGGAGGCATTTAAAAAAATCAATGGTGAATCTAAGCTTAATCAATTGGTTCTAGTAGCCCACACACTTATTCAAAGTAAGTTGTATCTTCAATCCACTATATTAATTAGGTTTTTATGGATGAGTTTGATGTAAATTTAAATTTCTCTCAAATTGATGAGGCATCTCAATTTTATAATAATACTTATCAACCTCACCATGACCCTTATCAGCCTTATCATGAGACATATTAGTCCTATGATTATTCCACTTTCCCATCATATGACCCTAGATATATTCCTCAATAACCTTAACAAGATTTTTTCCCTCATTAATTCCAATATTAAAACTATTATCCTCCTTATGATCCATATCAATCCTATGATCAACCTACACTCCCCCCACATGGCTATGATGATGCATATGATTAACCTTGTCTTTAACCACGTTATCCGCCTCCTCCTCCTATATTATATTTCTAAGCTTATCACGATGGAATGGATGAGATGGATAAAAAGATACTAACCTATGAAAAAATGTTTTTTTCAACTTCTCAATATAAGGAAGTGATTAGTCTTTTTCAAGTTGTATCTATCTCCTATAATGATCCATTAGAGAGGGGTGAGTTATGTAAATTTATAGTGCAGAAGACAGAGACTTTGGAAAGAGATAAAAGTTAGTTGGATTATACGTTTCAAGAATCCTCTTGTATCCCTTATATTAATTTTTTTGATCCTTATCCTCAAGAAATCATTGACCATCTTCAAGTTGAGCTAAGGGAGCTCCCTAGTTAGAATAAAGAACAAACTCCTATACCTATTCAAGAGACTTAACCTTTATATAGCTACACTTGTTCCTCACCCATACTTAAATCCCAAGTTATCCATGAAGATTAAGATAATTTAGACTTTGATAAAGTGATTTCCAAGTGGAATTATCAGAATGAATAAACTGTAAAAAAAATCTTTCCCTCCCCTTGGAAACTCCCTAGATGAACCTATTTATATCAAGACTCTAAAGACTATTCATGAGAAACCTACCATGACTCATAATCCCTATCAAATTAATTAATTCCATTTCCCTCATAACATATCCCTTTTTGAAGAGGAACCTGATCTATGGAGTATAGATGATGAACTTATAACTAGAAGTGAGTTTCAAGGAGAGTATGTAGAGAGTGATTCAAGTGTGTATGAGGAAGAGATATTTATTGGCACCCATCTTGGTGCATAAGGGGTCAATTAAATTTTTATAAATTATCAAGAATGTGAGATTGAGGACAAAATACAAGCTAAGATCTTGAATGAGGTTGAAGTGGTTGCTATTAGGTAAGAGGTTGAACTTGAATAGGTTGACTTCTAATTACATCATGACTGCACAAAGGAGCTCAAGATTTTTGACAACCCTATATCTCTTAAAGATAAATATAAAGGTGTTATTCAAGTTATACTCACTCATTTTGATTAAAGATAAGTTCCAAATGAGGATTGGAAATATTAAATTGAGTCCCTTCAAGAGATTGAATTTATTTACAAAGGTACATTTTCTATTGGATATCATGCTCATAAAGAGGTTGATTAAGACACATCAATTGAAGACTATGATATAGATTGGAATGAGTGTGAAAATATCCTTGAAGAGCTTGATGAAATTTTAATAATTGATAAGTAACATGATATCACTCAAGAAGTCATAGACCTCCAAGAATAATGCCTAGATGGAGCACCATTAGATGAGGTTGTAACTATTCCTATAATTCATAATGTGATCAATGGTAAGGCTCTCTTCAAGATCAAGGAACAAAATAAGGTAAGTATTGAAGTACAAGGTGAGGTTGTATTCATAGATGACTTGTTTTCTAATTTGGATACACTTGAGAATATACCAACAAGATTATCAATCAAGAGAATGGTGAAGTCAACAAGATTAACGTCTAAGAGGAAACTTGGCTTATGCCATTTTCAACCTCATGAAGTAAAAGATATTAGAAACTTCCCCTTTTATCTAGGAAGAATAATATATTTTTAGGTCAGTTGTATATACTAGATGATTTTGTTGTGTCTTATTTTCCTTTAGTGTTTGGCTAGCACATGTGTGTTACCTTGTTTCATTTGCTTTGTGTGTTGTTCTTATTTTGTATGTGTTTGGAGGACAAGTCACCTATATTTTCTTTGTCAAGGTTTGATCAAGTCTATAGTAGAGAAAAAGTGAATCTATTTCCTAATGGAAGGATAAAGACACTGGTCTATTAAGTGTTGCAAGTATGCTACCCTTTTGAATCACCAATTTATTGACTATTTTTGACCCACAGGTCAAAAATTTAACCCACATAATTTGAATCTTGACCTGTCATGTCTTGATAACCTTGTTACTAACCATTTCATTCCTTATGAGGTCTTATTAGGGTCTTGTTGAGGTTTTATTAGAAAAATTTAATGTTATTTAAATAATATTAAGGTAATGGTTTGTATTTGTCTTGTGCTAGTGTAGTCATAAGGTAAAAATGAAAATATGGAGTCAAATGATGTCAAAGGTTCATAGTTTGATATTCAATTCATATTACCCATTAATAACCTTACATGAATGTTTAAAATATGTTTGAAAAGGTTAAGGCTGATTTGTAAAGTTTAAGGTAAATGAAGTTGAAGAGAAAGGTGCATATAAATAACTCCAAAAATTTTCAAAGAAAAAAAAGATCAAATATATATACAATCAAATATGTACAAGCTTGTGAAGGATTTATCTAATTTGAAAATATTTTAGGAATGTTAGATGATGTTATTTTTACAGGTTTGACATCAAGAAGAGAGAAAATCACTCCAAATAAGCCATTTGTAGGCACTTATATGGACTTGGGAGATTAATTTGAAGGTGAAAACAATTAAAGAGTGTCTCATCATATTTCATAGGTCAAATCCATGATTTTAATGTAGGTACAGGTCTTAGAAAGGCAAAAAACACTATCTTTATTACATCTCTCCCTTGGCAAGATCATAACAGCAAATTTCATGTGCTATTTGTATAAATATCCATAGTCATAATATTGGTGGTCCCTCTTTTATGAAAAATAGTTAATACCAGAAGGTGGTATTAAACCCTACATAACCCCACATGATCATTTTTCTTCTTAAAATTGGTAGTTTTAAGTTTGATGGAAACATGAGATAAATAAGGGAGAATATATAGGGGTATAAAAAACCATCTCACACTTTCATCCACCAAGTTTGGCATGTGCAACATTGAATATTGATACAAAGAGCTTCATAAGTTAAAATTGTAGGTTTGCACTTGAGGTTTTGGAAATTACTATAAGATTCAATAAATTTAGGTGATAATAAAATGTTTTAACCATATTTTCAATTAATTAAAGTATTCTCAACCATTTTATCACTCCATAATATCCCTCCAAAGGTCACATCATAGCTCACTTTAGGGATTGTGTGCAGGCTTCTTGCATAAGAATGGTTTGAGAAGGTCTTATCTTGCATTATCAAGGTCATTTTAGGTTCATAACATAGTTGGGATTTTTATTAGGATATGAATAAACATCATCAAGTTTTATAATTTCAAAACATGTATCATGAAAAGGTTTCATGCATTGAAAATGTAGACCTACAGGTTTGCAGACCTGTAGGTCTCATTTTCATATGGAATATAATGAGTGTTGTATAAAAAGATGAGGTCAAGAGGTCACATAGGATCAAGATAATTATAAACATTATTTTATCATCAGAAAATGATATAAAAGTGTCAATGAATGAAATATTTAAAGGTAATGAAGTGATCAACAAGCCTGATTAAGCCCAAGAGACCTAAATGATAATGTATAGGCCTGTTTGAGATTTCAAGTTGGTTTCTAAGTCTGAAAGAGAATATGCAATACATGAATTAGATATGGAAGTCATGATGCCTAATAAAATATTGAATAATTTTAGAGAGTGGTTTATATAGTATCTACCTTAATCTTGCAAACATTCACTTTAATAATAATCTATAGGTCTATTCTAGGCTTAAGTAAAGAAATAAGTAATAGGGTAGTGTGAGAGGGTTTTCAAAGGATAGAGATGATAAAATAAGTTTGATAACACTTTACATAGTTTTAAAAATTGTCAAAGCTGTTAATAATTTTTTTGAAAGGGTTCCATTCCCAAAATTACAATCTAGAAAGCTAAATGTGCATCTACAACCATACAGACCTAGAAGGATGCCTACATACCAGTTAAAGAATGCATCCTCATCTTCAAGACTTGGAGGGAAAATGCAATGTGTGCATGATAATTGGGGTTTGTATGAATAATTAAGGTTTATGTAATCCATGAGACTAAATAAGATCTTGAAAATATCATAAAGTGACATAAAGAGAAAGTATATTTTCAACTTACAATCAAACAGTCTCATACACCTAGAGTCGGGCCTGCATGTGAACTTACCATGAAAGAAGGTGGTTTTTAAGGTAATATGGAAGTATAGATTATTAAAGTTAATATAGAAGTATAAAGGTATAATAAGGTTATTAATACTTTAGGTAAACTTTTTATGAGGTCTTTAACTTCTTCAATAATGAGGATTGAGGAGGAGATCACTTAAACAAGCCTCTAGGGTTAAATTGGTAAATTAACCCACAAAACCTCATGAATAAACATAACCTCTTATATATATATATTTTAGGGGTTAATATGTTTGATAAATAATTTTATAAACTCAAAATAATTGTTTAAAACTCCTTTTGAAGTTTTCTTAAATAGAAAGCAACATTTGGAGGTATTTTAAACCCAAAAACCTACCTCTAGACCTCACAATTATAGTCTCCCAACTTGAGAGAGAATTTAAGATGATCATATATTACATAAATAGGTTCATATTGAATTAATATATTAATAGTAATATTACACCCTTATGAACTAATGATTCATGGCATTTAGATTTTCATAAAGGGCCTGAGCTCCATGAATGATCATATTGCAAGGCACTCACAGGCTATCAAAAAGCCTTCACATGACCCAATTGAGGAGAATGTTATTATAAGTGACTAAGGTGTATTTAAATGAAATAAAAACTAATTGTTTTTCCTATGTGATCCTCATAAACACCTTATCATACATATTTTTGGAACATGTGAAGGTACACTATATGGAATTAATCCTAAATGCATGGTTGTAGGCCTAATTTTGAGTATGTAGGGTTGTGGAAAACTTTAAAATAAATTTAAAAGGACTATAAAGATATGTAAGAGGTTAAATTACCATATATACACTTTAAAAGGTATCTTATAGTGATATTTGGGCTCTTCAAGTCATCAAGTGGGGTCAAAAGTTGAGAAATGTACTATTTGGTAGCTAAGAAGCCTATTTATAGACCTATAGAGTACTTCAAGAGAAACTTTATTTAGTGGATTGAGTTTTATTATGATGTTTTAGGACTAATAAAACATTTTAAAATAATTATAACCTATAAATATCTTGAAAAAATACTCCAACTAACTCTTGATCATGTATAAATGCCTAATATAGGGTTTTACCCATTTCACGGTTCACCCATCCATACATGGTCTTAGGTCATGAAATTTGACATGGAGAATTTTCAATGGTTAGGGAAAGTGAATAAAACATATATTTATAGTTTATCATGTGTGGGATAATATTAGAGCCAAAACTTAGTTTCTAGTCTTAGAGGCCTAATTAAGGCCTAATTAGAGAGAGAAACAAGAAAAATAAGTACACTTACACTTAGTGTCAGGTCATGAAATTTGGTAAAAATATGTAAGGGAATATTAGGTACTTTAAAATATCCTTGTTTTACCTATATCATATGTTTATGGTTATACACAAGGATATTTGTTTATTTTCATGGTTACAAGGAATTGAAGTCACATGCAAGATTTAGGTGCAAAATGAGGTCTTTGGGAGTGTTTGATGGATCCAAATGGGTTGAATAAAGTCTATTATGATTTATAGATAAATTTCATAGAGATAGGTTACGTTGATAAAGATAGAATCAAGAATTGATACTTCTAAACAAAGAGAGGCATAATAAATCTAATTGGGCTTCAAGATACCTAAGAAGGTGTGATCATCACTATAACATCAATATATAGTATTATTAATAAGATGAAAGGTGATAAAAATAAGTGTATAATGTAACTCAATATGATTTTTTGACCAAGGAGTGCCACTTTTCATTTTATAATCCAAGAAGAGGGTAATTTGAATAAAAACACAAGGTGTCAAGCAACTAGAGAAACTCCTACACCATTTGTAAAATGAAGCATCATCAAGGAAGAAAAAAATGTCCTTGAAGATATTATGAAACTATTCTCCAACATTTTTTTGACTGTAACTCTTGATAGAAACTTGTCAACATCTCTCTTCTATGCCTCTCTCTGTCTCCTTTACTCTCATTCTCTATAAATTTAGCCTTATGTTGGCTTTGTATTCATCTTCCACATGGGTATGGTGAATCCCTAGCTATTTTTATTACTTTGATTAAAGATAAAACTAATTTTTTTACCTCCTCCTTCGAATATATTTAGTTTGTGTGCATGACTAGTTGATCTTGTCAAGTGTTCTATTTTGACTTCCTTGGCATGTTGTCCTTTTCTAGCATTCATATGTAGTTTGAAAGTTTATTTGCAGGTCATGTGAAGTGTTTAAGTGAAGTGTGAAGGTTGAGTGAGTTTTATACTCACTAGTGTCATTATATAACATCTTAATTAGTCATCCTATCCCAAACATCTATCACAACTTCCAAAATGAAGTGTTGATGTAAGGAATGTAGATTAGGAGCAGTATATGTTCAAGTTAGTCTCATGGTTGATGTGCACATACAACTAGTTGGTAGTATTCAATTATATTTTATGCTTCAAATATGTTATAGTAGGTTTAACTCCCTTTTCCTAACAAGTTGATATATTAGTGAATTAGCCTAAGTGATACATCAAGGGGAGCTAGCCCTATAACCTAGAAATTCAATCCACCTATTAGGCCACCCACAACCTATGATTATCTCCATGTTACCCCAAATTTGGAAGGCTTTAAAAATATTCCAAAGGTGAAAATTTTGGTGATAATAGGACCATAAAGAACTCCATTGGGGCTATATATGTTTGGTTGATAACAGAGAAATGTCCAAGTTTTCATTCCTAGATAGAATTCACTAGTTGGATATCTTAACTGTAATACCTAGTCCTTAAAAATTTTAGAAATAAAATGAATATATAAGCACACACTAGTCAACAATATTTTATATTTTGGGTTTTTTAGTCTTTACCTTCTTATATTTGCATAAATTATTTTATATTCTAGGCATTGGGATTAACTAATGATTATGGGTTGTAGGTAGGGTTTTAGTGTTCCAAAATACTCAGAAGTATTTACAACATAGTTTTTATTTATTATTACTTGCAGAACATAATATAATTTATTCATAAAATTATGGAAACTCTTTTTGTTATGGATTCAGGTCTTATATTTTTTAGTCAGGTATGGGCTTGTTTTATTTATTGATCTAGTTTGGGAAGGGTCCTTGAGAGGTTTTAGTCTTAACATTATATTTATTTCATTTTTTAAGATAAGTCTAAAATTTATAGAGTATATTACATGCATTTAGTATAAAAGGTTTCATTTAAGGATTCTTAAGTGAAACTATATGAATTTAGTTAAAATTGATAAGTTTTGGTATGTTTATGATTGTTTTGAATTGCATTCAAATTTCCAATTCCAAACTATTTCACCTCAAGTTTCTAAAAATTATCTGATAATTATAGGGTTTTTATTATTTTCCTCGATCAATTTGTCTAGATATTATTTGATTTTGGTTTATTTGACTAATTTTTTACATCATATTAATTTTTAAAAATTAGTTTCTTAGTGAACTAATATATTCAATTGGCTCTATGTGTTGATCAAATGGTAATATTTTATCTACTTTTTCATATTTGTTTAGTATCTTTTATTCCTTTTGAATTAATATGATTATGTGTTCTCAATATTTCCATGATCAATTCTTAATAAACCTAGTTTATATTTGTTCTTGATCAAATAAAAAATGGTTGTGTTCTTCATAATATCATTTTTAACTTGGTCACCTCCTAAATAGTGGTCTAGTTTTGGCTTTTAGTTTGGAAATTGACCATGTCTTATTTTAAGAATGATTTTCCTTTGCTCTTTCCTTAGTAATTTTAATTAGAGTTAAAATTTAAAATCAAACAACTATGTTATTTTCCCAACAACAGTCACCTAACTTCCCCATTAGTCCTTTGATAAGTGAGGAGTGGCCATTTATCATTCACTCACTTTATTAGGTCTCTTTTACTGTAGTCATTTTATTTTTATCTTCTAGGTAAGAGGGATCATGTTGTGGGGAAAAATCCCACATCCCCAATTATTTGGTCTCTTTTCATCCTCTTCACCTAACCCTAGATCTCCCAAACAAATGATATCTTGATAAGTGTCATGATCCTGGTTGCTTGCTTCATTGTGGATTTAGATGTATGAGTTTGGCTCCTTGAACTTATAGATACATGAGATCATGCCACATGGCATGATGTCACTTCATTATAACCTTTATACTCTCTATATATTTCCCACCAATAATATACCTCTTAGATGCAAAATATCATGCCACATAGCACAATCCTATTTACTCACTTCCATAAGATGGTCCATATGATTTTAAGTCTTAGGCAAAGTCTTAAATGAGTGAGATAATGAAAATTGTTATGATCTCACTGCATCACAATTATACAAGTCATCAACCCAAATAGATGATAATTTGGACCTAGAATTAGTGAATGGATGCCATGTGACATGGATTGCCAACTAGATGACATGTTGGCATACATATTAGTGTTATATGAACCTAAATTTGATGTTGTTTAGCTCATCAAAACTATGAAACTTGAGATCATACTTAAGACTTAGAAGATTACCAAAATATTTTAGGGTCTTATTTTGATCCTTCCCTTAAAAATAATTTAGCATATATTTTTATCATTTTGTAATTCATAAACTAATTATATATGTAGTTTCCTTCTTAAAATTGGTCTTTGTGCTTGTATCAATTGATAGATTAAATTCTAAAGGGGAATATTTGCTCATTGGTCTTGGCCTAATTTTTCCCTATTTCAAGTGTAAGTGGGTAATTTCCTATTCTATTTTATCTTTAGTCAGGGCTTATTTTATTTGAAATAGACTAAATTGATTATGTTCATGTGATTTATCTTGATTTAGTCATTCCTCTTTAAATGGATCAATTCAGTTATGTAGATTGGAAAAGGCCTCTTTCATCCATCCATATTGATATGATTTTCTCCCTTTGGTTCTAAGATTTTTTCCTTAGTCATATTTAATGAAATTTTTAATCTAATGAATAACTTATATGTTCAGAAACTAATGACTAGTTTTTTCCTACAGGTCTAGATTCACCAAGACATAGCCATCAGTTGATATTCTAGGCCTTCACTTTTTTGGAACACTTTAGACATAGATCCATAATTAGACCCTCTAAGTGATCAATATCATGTTACATGGCATGATACTAATTTCATAGTCCTTTTGGATGGTTAGGACATGGTGTACAAGTTTTATCCCTTTTAGGTGAATGGATGGCATCATCCCACTTCATTGTACCCTAATGTTAAGTAAGAATAATAATTTGAAGTAATGGTTAGGTGAGTCTTTGAGATGATTCCATGTGGCATAATTTCAAGGATCTAAGGAGACTAGATCATGGAAAAATGAGTGTCATATTACCACTTGTCAAGATCCTACTACATTATGTCTAAGGAAAAGTCAAAGCAAGAACGCCCCTTAGTACGCAATGAGTTAATAGAAAATTTACACATAGTAGGATCCCTATAGATTATTTACATGATATATTTCCATAATAAATAGAATTTGACATGTGGAGTGACCTTCCAAAGGAAGATATATGGACCTCGATGAAAAGGATCCAAGCCTAAACTTAATGTTCATCTTTCCTTTTTAGGCCATCCAGATATGAGAATCGGACTATTTGTCCAATCAAATTAGTACAATCATGAATAATATTGTATTCTACTTCTAAAGGGGTTATGTGACATAGGTTCCTAATAAGGTCAAATAATGGATTTAATTAAGGGATTTGGTGGGTGCATTAGGATTGAGCTAGAGCATAAAGATCATTACCAAGTAGAATATGGTCAATTGGTTGGCTTGAGGGGATATTTAACAACTCTAACAATCTAAAATTCAATTTGAATATCAATTAACATGGCCTTCATCTTGATTTCATTGGGATTTTACATGTCCCAATATAAATTTGAGTAGTAATGGGCAGGTCTCACTAAGTTTTTGTAACCACCAGTCAATGGGGTTGATTTTATGACTTAATGGATTGAATAGACTATAAAAGATCAGTTATCCATTATAATGAGGGCTGATCCATTTATAATCATAGCTAGAGTAGATGAATTTTCCATTTTAATTTTCTTGTAATTTCCTACTTTATTAGTTTAAATTTTATTTTATCATAACATAAGGATGTATGAAGACTTTTTTGGTAACTCATATGAACATCGTTAATTATTAAATTTATATTCCAAGAATTATCTTCTATATGAAAGTTTTGTGAATGATATTCATTTCTTATATGTCTATAGTGACTTTGCTTCATTTTTATATATAGATACTTAGTCCTTAGACTCCTACACCATCTCTACCCTCAGGTTGTGTTATGTTAACCAAATAAAGACTGGTTTCTCAAGATATCTATCTATTTAGTATATCCAAAACTATATTCATTAGAAATCAACCTCATCTTTCTTGTATTTCTCTCTCTCTCTCTTTATATTTTTAATATTTGTGTTAGTGTAGCATTAGAATAATTTGAATTTTAGTCATTTGTTCAAGTTTTATCTAGACTACATGTTCATATTTTCACTTGTATTCTTTTATGCATTATTAAAACTAATAGACTAAAGATAAGTGCCAACTAGTAGTGAGATCATTGTTAAACCTAAACAAGATGGCTCTTCTAGACACAAGAAAGACCATAGTTTATCTCACAAGTTTAATATAAGTAATCCAAACATCCCCCTTGTATAGAATAACTTGCATTCACCAACTAAGGTGTCTAGTTGACCATGACATGGTAGAAAAAGACCTTTGGGAAATTGATACCATTAGCATGCTTCCTTTTAGGAGAGGCATAAAGGAATAATGGGAATATTCACCAATTATTCCTTTCCTATCTTCTTTTCCTCATAGTGCTGGTGGGTTGTGCCAAACAGACCACCAACAATTTCCATTATCATTTACCCAAATTAGTAAATCAATTTAAAATCCATGTATGAATCCCAAAAGATATTTTTGGTGTAAAAAATAGTGCAAATAGTGAACCAACCACTAAAGATGAAATAAGGTTTAATTTTGGTACAAAATTGGTGCAAATATTGATTATAATATAGGTATAGTGTATATATAATGATATGAATTGTTATTCCATTTGCAATACTAGTGCAAAAACTAAGAAATGAGGAAGCAATGTGCCACACACATGCCCCCAACTAATATCTGTTGTATATAGATCATGAAATTGAGTAAAATAGTTTTTGATTTTGGTAAAAAAACTTGTGTGACATTATAGAACATGTCATGCATTATTTACACAATTTGAGAAAATATGAGACAAGAATGTGTAATTCTGAGTAATTCTAGAAACTTAGGCTATGAAACTATTAAGTACTATTCCAAGTAAAATGAGGTTCTGATAAATTATGGAAATCATATTTTTTAAACATTTAAAAAATAACATTAGGAAGGACACAAAATCATTTCTCTCATATAAAATGTGGTGATCCTATATAACATGACTTTTTATGTATTTTTTGATCTTGAAACTATGTCAATTATGTAATTATTAAATCATATCTACATGTTAGTATGGGAGGTCTAGTCTCTATGATAAACTATGTGGATGCCACATTTTTTGAGGAAAGTTTTCAATCCTAAAAGAGACTTAAATAAAAATAAAAATTTATGAAATAGGTTTTTGTGATGAAAAAATGGAAATATGAGTAATATTAACAACATAGAAAGGCATGACATCATTCTGTATGTAAATTGAGCAGAGTAATTATTAACCAAATTTGAACCCAAGTCAAAATGGTTAACCCATATAGGTTGAAAATTATTATTAGGGTTATTAAATATTGTATATAGTTGTAGTAGTCTTGTAATGGTTTCCAGGTGGTCATATTGGTCCTTAACTAGCTTTGTTTAAAGTTGGGTCTCTCATGTACTTGGATAGTCTCGAGGTCATTTATGAGATTATGGTGTTGTCATGTGAGTTCAAGGTCATGACATGGTGATGATTAATTATATAATGTTTTTAATGTGTTTTTAAATTCATATTCTCATATACTAACCTTTTACTATGATTAGAATACATCCCAAAGTCTTTTAGTCACCTTTTGTAGGCCAAAATGGATGAATTATATGTACCACTATCAAGGACAAATATTTAAAGAAGTTTTATAACATAAATAATTTTATATAAGGGTAAAATATGGTCAAATATTGATTACACTTGTATTTTAATGCCTAAATTGAGAGAAATACTCCTTTGTAGGAAGTTATAGGCACTTATATGAACTTGAGAGATCTATTTGCATGTGAAAATGGTTTAGAGTAGTATATTAAACTTAAAAAAGTTATATTCATGCTTGGAATAAAATTTTAGGTCTCATGGATGCAAATAAATCTCTCTCCTACATTTATCCTTTCACAAGCTCATAAAGGAAAATTTCAAATCCATGGTACATCTAGGAGAAATAAAGTTGGAGGATGAAATTTTGGGTAATGTTAGGGGTATTAATAAACTTAAAGATTATGGTATTATTTTTTAGATTCATCCCCTCTCCTTTATGAACAATCATTAAGAGTGAAAGGAGGTCACTATTCCTTATCCATTCAAGCAGGGTCTATTTTATATTAGAAATGAAGGATAAATGGTAGAATGAGAGATAAATATTGACATGTTATAATCCTAATGTAATGAAAATGATACTCAAATAAATTATCTAGTATTTATGCTAAACTTGGCATAAATAGAAATGAAGGATAAATGGTATAATGAGAGATAAATATTGACATGTTATAATACTAATGTAATGAAAATGATACTCAAATAAATTATCTAACAAAGACTTGGGTAAGTTTTGTCCACTCACATCATAGGTATATAGACCTGTACGTAGACATTCATGGAGTATAGGACTCAAGTTGAGAATGTTAAATAAATATATAAGACCTGGTATATCCTCTAAAAAACTTAGTTGGCCTTAAAATATCCATTTGAATCATTAAAATCATGAATCAATACCTATACTCCAACTTTCATGCATAAGACTTGTATATGAGTAGACCCCATACAGATGATTGTATATACAAATGAGTAATTTGAGATTGCATATTTTTAGTCAAAGGTCCATAGGATATTGAGGTATATGACATGAAAATTGATTAGGATTTGATACAAATCACAAGTGTCAAAGACTCAGGAAGTTATCTTTAGTAATCTATATAACCAAAATGAAGACCTATAGGTCCTCATTTTAGACAAAACACCAATTGTCATGGGAAGAATAATTGGTGTGGAAAAATTAATTAGTGTATATAGGAAATAAAACATAGACATATGAATACACCTAAGATATTTGATAGCCAAAAGAGGATTGAGGTGAATAGTGTCATAGCCACTAATTGGGTTCACAAGCCTAAACACTTATATAATTTATCTATAAAGATGAGGAAAAATTTGTTAGTGTTATGAAAGGAAAATGGAATTTTTAGGATAGTGTGAAATAAATTCCAATGAGGTTTGGATAATGTCAAGGTGATACTGATCTAGTATGTAAAGAACAAGTTTCAAATCTTAATTTCCAAAAATCTCACTAAATATCCACCTACAACCAGGGCTAGACTGATGCAAGGAATATAGTGTGATTTTGGAGATATGAAGTTTTGGGAAGTTAATAATATTCAAGAGAAGATATAAAATTCATTAAAACTATATCAAATAACATTTAATGTTCAAGGATTGTGATGGAAGTCTTAAAACCCAAAAATACATTCAAAACTTTAATCACCACCCACAGGATTGTAGTCAATTTATTTCCAAACTTGAGAAGAGAATGCCACATACACAATAATATTGGAGCTTATGAAATATAATAAGTAGGTAAAAATACCATTTGATATCAAAAAGAGACTTTAAATAATGATCAAAGAGATTAGTCAAGGTAGATTTGCTTGAACTCTATAGACACAATTAACTTGGCACCATAAGCCTACCTTGTCAAGTGAAGGTACATAATTTGTAAGTTTGATAAGAGGTATGAGATAAGGAAATAACTTGGAATGGATTAAATAATGATAATATTACCTTATAAAACCATTATAGTTAGTGAGAAAGGGTGAAACTGTTGAAATGCATGTTTAGGCATAGTAATCCTAAGACTACACAAGCAAACCTATATACATAGTCATGTGAAAAAGTGGTGTCATAAAGGTGAAATAAGAGTTTGGAGACATTTATAAGTTTTATAATGTTATAATAGACTCTAAAATATGATTCATAAGTATGGGAATACAATAAAGTGGAAATTTGGCTTGTGAGACCACCTCGATCTCTCTAAGTGCATGATTGCAGTCCAAAACCAAACTTTCTCCTACTCATTGAGACATTGATATTTTGAATGATACCCAATGTATTTTAGGGATAATAAATAGGTACCAAAACTTAAATATTATAGTAATAGTTATTAGATTAAATCCCTGACATGTATGAATAATGGATAAGATGACAGAGCACTCTCCAATGGCTTAGTTCTAATTCGAGAGCCAACTTCTTCTGATTATATATATGAAGGATTTACATGGGAAAATAATCACATAGTGAAATTTAAGGAGTTTTATACTTTAAATTATGGCATTGGCTTAGGATTTAAGGTACTAGGGTTTATGAACAATCGCTAAGAACCAAAACTAGTGTAAACCCTCTTAAAGCCCTAGTAAGGAGCCAATATGAAAGATTGAATTAAAAAGTGCATGAGATTACCTATTTTGATCTTATAACCACAAAATTATAATTATAAAATTACATTAAGGTCCTAAACATGTAATTTTCATATACTTAAAACTGTACAAACTACATTTAATGCCATGTTTTGTAAGGTTTTAAGGTGTTTTATAGGGTTTTGAGTAATGGAACACTTGAAAACTATTGGAGATGGTGATTTGGATGTATTATACATATATAATCTTAAAAATATATACAATAAACCATGAAAGTGATCCTATAGGTCTAGTTTTTAAAGGCAATTTGAAACATTCTTAAGAAAGGCTAGTTTCTTGGACCATTCCATGGTTCTCACACTTCCATGGTGTATTAAAACCTCAAATTTGGTGTGGAGGATGGTTTTAGGATTGGAAAAGTTAATCAAACACTTTTTAGTGGTTTCACATGTGTGGAAGAATTTTGGATTATAAAATTAGTCTTCTAGGCATGGAGGCCTAATTGAGGCCTAATTAGGGGAAGATAATAGAAGGAAAAAGATACTTTCACTCATTCATAGGACCTAAAACTTGTCATGGAGATGAAAATATATGGGTACTAAAATATATTCCCATTTTTACAAGAGTGTCTATAAGTTTTCCTACACAAGGAGGTTTACATGATTTTAAGGCTACAAGGAATTGAGGTTAAATGAGAGCATAAGGTGCAAGATGAAATTTTGGGGATTGTTCTATGAACCCAAATGAGTTGATTTATATTTGATAATGTATTTTAATAAATTTCATGGATTTTATTATTTAATGAAGTTTAAATCAAGTTTTGATCCATATAGACAAGGATAGGTATAGTAGATGAAGGCGTTTCAAGATACCCAAGGAGTTGGGTGATGATTTCTAATGAAATATAAAAATAAGGGAGTTTAAAAGTGTATGATAAGTTTAAAAGAGGAGGTATAAAGGTATTTCATGGAAATATGATGATGAATAAGTCCATTTTTCACTCCTCACATGTAAATAAAGGCATTTTTGAAGAAGAGCAAGGTGTCAAGTAAGTATCAAGACCCCTATGCCACTTGGATGATTAAGCATCTTCAAAGGAGGAACACACATCATTAAAGACCTATTAAAACTATTATATAACTCCCTTATTGTTTTTAATTCTTATGTACACTTGGAAATATCCCTCCTCCATGCCCCCCTCTCTCTCTTCCTCATTTATCTATATAAGATGCCTCTTTTGGCATTATAAATCATCCACATTTGGAAAGGTGGATGCTGATATTGACAAATCTAAATTTGTAAAACTTCCTTCATGTAGTATTTGGTGACTCCAAAAATTATTGACTCTTGGTTGTAGACTAGTGCTTCATTTTCATCCCTAAAGTAAGGAAAAGATCTACTAAAGGCATTCCATTTGAATTTTTAGAGTTGCCTTACTATTTAGTTATATCAAAGAGGTTTGCTAACACTCATCCATATTCAAATAAATATTTTTATTCACACATATTTATTAGGAGACTCTTATTGGGTCCAACTTGTAAGATGGTGGCCCCAAGAAAACTGACATTTATTTCCTTTAATGGACATAGTCCTTTAGCACTTTCTCACTATGATCATATTCCTATGTCAGCCATCAAAAGTGTGCCTTCATACATGGGATAAACTAAAATTAATTCTATTAAACACATAATAAATATTTATAAATTTTTTAACACACATAACATTAATGAAGAGAATGTTTCCATTAGGTTTTTGGCTATTTATTTCAATAAGAATGCCCTTGATTGGTATGGTACTTTAGCTTCCAACTCTATCACTTCACGAGATTAATTAGGTGACTCTTTGAGGAGGATATTTGAAGACAAATATGATCACTTATATTTGATAGGGTAGTTGACTATTATAAAAAGAGAACCTAAAGATGATATACAATATTTCAACACAATATTTCAAAATACTTAGGATAGGATACCAGTCTTGGTAAGACATACTACACATCATGATTTTTTCTATTAACTCAAAGCTTTCAATAGTGACATATCTATGATGATTCAATTCATGGGAGGGGATACACTACCCAATGCATATGAGATTGCTATAAGGGACAAGAATTACCTTATACAGGCTAGTAAGAAATATCCTAGACCACCCATGACACTATTTCTTAATGTGAAAACTATTATTCCCACCATTGATCCCATCCCCACACCCAAGCATAAATAAGCTACCTCCAATCAGCCAAGTAAGCCAAGATATGAATATATAATCAAGAATCTTAGACAAGAGAATCAAAATATTCAAAGGAAACAACAACAAAAACAAAAATAAAAACAACAACAATAACAATGGATGTCTCTTTAAGTTCCTTATCATCCTTATCATTCTTATCTAGCTCCTAGACCACCTTTTTAGGGTCACTATCAAGGACAAGGGAAACTAACTCAAGTGAATCAATATAATGGTCAAAATTATAATGATCCTTATACTTCAAAACCAATTTTACTTGTCCAAAATAATCTTGTACAAGATTATGGAGAGAATCCTTCATGGGATTAGCCTCATGACTCTTAAACTTCTGAAAATGAGACATTCAACCAAGATTATATGGAATAATGGGGAATAATTCCTACCATGACTCAATAAAAGATGCCTAGTGGAGGAGAAAGAAATGGAGAGGATGATCAATCAAATTCTACCTTGATGAACTACTATCAAGAGGACTCATGTGCAGCTAACTATAAAAGTAACTTAAACATAGGATCAAATTCTATAGTTGAAAACACAAGGTCAAAGAAGAAAGTAGTTGAAGACGTACAAGGGAAAAGTGGTGGTCCAAACATGAATTCTTAAGCACCTCAAAGAGTAGGTGTTTCAAATATAATCCCTATGGCTCAAGTAAATAAAAAGATTTATAATTCTAAAGCTCCTTCTTTGCCTCCACCTATGCATCAAGTGACATAGGTTAGTGGTAGTGCTATGGATTCTATAGGACATGATAAGGTTGGTAGTTCCCTTATGAATATTATTGAACAAATGAATAATTTTAATTTATTAATTCTAATGTGGGATAAATTTTCCATTCTTGGATAAAGATACCTACTCCAAAATAAGCTCTCCAAGCTTAATGAAACACCTAGGTAGCTTAATGAAAGAGGGGTAGTTTTGATAAATGAATTGAAGACTATGGATGGGAATCCAACAAAAATTGAAATAAGAGATAAAACTCATAAATTTTACCTCTATATGATAATTAGAGACTCATTGTTCGATAATTGTTTTATTGATAGTGGAGCAAGCACATTAGTCATGCCCAAACAAGTAGCTAACAAGATAAATTTGAAGTATGAATCAAACTCCAAAGGGGTGTTATAGATAAATATATCAGATACAAAAATAGTTGGCATAATCAAAGGTTTTAAACTCATTTTTCATGCTTATCCTACATTCTCTATCTCTCAATATGTTGTGGTTATGGATGTGCCACCTGATTTTTCCCTTTGCTTGTCAATGGAATTTACTATTAAGATTAGGGGGTACTTGAATTCAAGTTGGTCCTATATGGCATTTAGGACCAGGTATGGTGCTAAGGTCTATATCAATTCTAAGCTTTTAGATAAGTTTCATGTGGAACCCTATGTACCTAACACATCAAACATGAAATTCAGTATCAATGAGGAAGGAGACTATCCTAATGACCAAGAATCTTTGACACCTCTTGATGGTATAGATGATCTCTACCGTAATGAGTGGGGAGCTAACCATTATGGGTTTGAGCCATACAAACTCATTAAAAAGACAAGTATGGGAACACATATAATTCATGATGAAAGTGATGAGTTTCCTGAGGTAAATTATGATAATGTTATTCAACAAGCTACATAGGGTAATTACTTTTTGCATATGGGTGATGATAATGATGTTTCAAGTGTGTTAGAGCATTGTGGTCAAAAGTATGATGCGTTTATGTTTGCCAAATAAGAAGAGATTCATGAGCATGAGACTAAAGAAAGACTTGATGATATGTGGCAGTAGTATCATGCCATAATGCAGGAGTTTGAAGAAGTAAGTGGGCCTATAATTACTAAAAAGAGATATGGGCTTGATGATGAGGTCAATGATAAACCTAATGAGCACAAAAAAGAGTATAAAATCCCTATCAAGTTGAATTCAACCTTGGAGGAATGTGATTAGGTCAAGTCAAAAGTTTGTGTGAGTGAGTAGTAACATATACACCAAGTTGATCTTGAATCACTTGCAGACATGTTTGGAAAGTAAGAAGGCAGGTTTGATGCCTTTAGACACCTACCAAATCATGGTTTAAATGAAGGTGAAATTGGGAAGAATTTCATAAATCCTAAATAGTAGATTAAGAAGTGAAAGTGAGCATAGAAGAGACCAAGTGGGGTGCAATGTCAATCAATAATAAGGGAGAGCTAAAGGGATCATTCAAAGGAATTTCAAGTGATGAACTTGCAACTAGCAGAGGTTTCAAGGATAGTAAGTCATTTGATCACCTTCATAAGAAATTTAGAGGTTTCAAGGATAGTAAGTCATTTGATCACCTTCATAAGAAAGTTTTCATTGACAGATATTCATCATATGATGGTGTGTTCTCATGGAGCAACTATGTTTCTAGAAACATTATTTTTGATCCTAGTTGAATCAAGAGGATCTATTTCACCACCTCAAACATGTTTTGAGGTCTTGTACATAATATGTTAGGTATGTTATTTTGAGTGAGTTTGTTGTTGTGTGTTTTCCATAAGTACCTTAGACATAGCATGTTTTTTTCTTGTTATGTGATCTGGTGTGAGTTTGGGTATTTAAGAGGCATATTAGTTTAAGTTTGTAGCATAAGATTAACTCCATTTCCAAATGGGAGGATAAGGCCACTGATCTATTAGCATTGTAAGCATGTTACCATTGTGACCCACTAATTTATTGACCAATTTTAACCCCAAGTCAAAATGGTTAACCCCTATAGGTTGAAACTTATTAATAGGGTTATTAAAACTTGTATATAGTTGTAATAGTATTTTAATGGTCATATTGGTCCTTAACTAACATTGTTTAAAGTTGGTTCTCTCATATAATTATATAGTCTAAAGGTCATTTTTTGAGATTATGATGTTATCATGTGTATTCAAGGACATGAAATGGTGATGAGTCATTATATAAGGTTTTTAATGTGTCTTTAAAGTCATATTTTCATGTAATAACATTTTACTATAATTATAATGCATCCCAAAGTCCTTTAGTCACCTTTTTAGTCCAAAATGGATGAATTGTACATACCAATCTCAAAGATAAATATCTAAATAAGTTTTATAATGTCATTGATGTTAGATAAGGGTCAAATATGGCTATATCATGATTGAAATTTTAGTTTAATGACTAAATTATGATAAATACTCCTTTATAGGTATTTATAGTCATTTATATAGACTTGAGAGATTTATTTGTAGATGAAAATGGTTTAGAGAAGTATATTTAGCTTCCAATAGTTATATTCAAGTCTTAGAGTTTTAAATAACTCTCTCTCTCTCTCTCTCTCTCTCTTCACAAGCTCATAAAGGCAAATTTCAAATGCATGGTATAGCCAGCAGGGAGAAATTTGGAGGCTAAAATTTTGGAAAATGTTAGGGGTCCTAATAATATTCAGGTTTATGAATTTTTTTTATAGATTAATACCCTACCCTTTATGAAAAATCATTAAGAGTGAAAGGAGGTCATTATGCCTTGTCCATTCAATAAGGGTCTAGTTTTGATTCTATTTCTTCACTTTAGAGTTCAATGGAGGAGAATTAATTTTGTGGGATGTTTTAAGAGATAAAATGATTCATTTTAATGTTATTTTAACCACTAAAATCAACTATATAATGTGTCTTCATCAAAGGAACTAGTGTATCAAGCATATGAAATGTACCACCTCATCTACAAGTGTTTTTGGTTGGTTTGGAGTGTTTCCATTCTTATAAAGTTTGAAAGTGCCTCATTATTCATGTAATATTTATCACTCTTAGAGGATTCATGTTCTCTCCCCTTAAAAAGTGATTCTTGTATACAATCCTCAAGTGGTGACAAGGTGCAGTGCATGAACAATTTTATACAGACCTAACTACTAAACTTGGCCTAAATAACAATGAAGGATAAATGGTATCATGAGAGAGCACTATTGACATGTTATAATCCAAATGTAATGAAAAGGGGACTCAAATAGATTCTCTAACAAAGAATTGGGTAATTTTTGTCCACTTAAAGGTTTAAAGACCTATAGGTCAACATTAATGGATAATAGGTCTCAAGTTTAGAATGTTTAAGCAGTAGAGAAGACCTAGTATACCCTCCCAAGCACTTAGTTAGACTTAATAGATCTTTATAAATAATTAAAATCATGAATAAATACTTATAATCCAATTTTCATGCATAGTACTTGTGTTGGATTATTTTATGATCCAAGGTACTTTTATTTTTATGTTTTAGATTTTATTTAATTTAATGTGTTTTTTAATTTATAATAATCAGTTAGTTCATGGGAATGTTAGTTATAATCCATAACCACTCTATGAAAAGATTTTAAATCTTTTCACCTCTCTTTTTATGGAACATTGTAAATAATATATTATCACACTTTTATCAAATAATTTATTAGTAATGTATATTTTATAATCATTTTTACATTGTTCCTAGAGATAATAGATCAGAGCCACATGAAGAAATATTTATTGTGGAGGAGGATAAAAGAAAATGATAGAAGAAATTCAAAGAATTTGGGTGCAGTTACAAAAAATTGAAGACACTTGTATTAGAGAGATCTTTAAAGCCTACTCATATGAAACAAAAGTATGGTGGGTGGTCTTGAGTTTGAACCCAAAAAAAGGTATATTTAATGCTATTGCACTTTGGTTATAAATCATTTTAAGATAAACTTGTCCAAGTTTTGGATATCGTACAACCTGATATCCATAGTTTAGAAAATTAAAAAGGAATGAAGAAATCTATAGATCCATATTAAAGAAAAGGAGAAATTATTATTTTAAGATAGGGAGTCACAAACCAAGGTGACACAAAAAAAGAAAGTGAATAACTGAAAAACTTGTGTATCAAGCTATGACATAACAAAACATGGTGGAATAATTTATTGAAACCTTAAACTCCATGAAAGTATTGACCACAAAAATGAAAGGATATAGTGGTGATAAAAGGATTTCAATTGTCTTATTACATTTAAGAAAGTGGAGTGTAAAATTAAAAATGTCATTCATAAGATAATGCAACATTCTACATTAATATAGTGCTGTAGAAGTATGGTTCCCAATGTACAGCTCAAACCCACACCCACAATGACATATATTTTTATTATAAACTCACCTTTATGGTGAATGGCCTATTGAAAGAAGAAATAATGCATGTTATAAGTGTTTAATACATTCAATTCTTCAAAATTTGATGTGAGATCCACCATAAAAAGGTTCATTTGATTTACCATGAAAATATTAGGTGAAACTTTTTGTGTGAATACTTTTTTATTTTCTTCATATTTGAAAACTCCACTCTATTTAGAATATTTTTCATTAATATTATAAATTTACATGCATAGTGGAATTGGAAACATTTATAAAAAGAGTTTTTAAAATTATAGGTTAAGATTTCAAATTTCTTTTTGGTCATAATTTTTTTTGCATTTGACATTTTAGTAGTTTGTGTTGCAATGTTTTATGAAAAATTAATATTTTGTGTAAAGGTGGTCATGTGACCACATGATTTATAGGTCTTTGAAAATTTTGGACATATTAGAATGGTTAATTATGTAATTTAATGTAATTTTATAATTTATTTACAATAAACATAATGAAATTAATGTATAAAGGTGCATTTTTGATTGAATCCAACACCTTTAAAATGAAAATTTTCATAATATCACTTCATGCTTGTACTCTAAGAGATTATACCATCCATTACAAGTCCTAATATCCTTTTTATTGACACCATCTAAGTAAAAATTGGAGGTTAGAGGATCCATTAGAATCTAGAGGAAAAAAACCCTCTCTAGCTAGCTATTCACTCAGAGTCTAGATTCAATGCTTACATGGAAAATTTTGGATTATATTTTTGCTTTCAGTTCTATTTTTATCTTTCTATATTTGATATTCATGACATGGAGTAGAAAGAGTAGTTTGAATTTGTTTTTATGCTACACATCTTCTCATCTTTCAATTGATGGGGGGAAGATATTGCATAATGGCCTTTAATCAGTCATTAGTGGTTGTATGAGTCAACATTAGATTTTTTAGCATTTTGAGTGTTGAGTAAAGGCATGTGTGTGATGTTGGAAATTATTGGGTATCTGAGAGATGTTCCATAAAAATTACTAGAGGATTACTTAGATAGGTTATTATGTGGGACTTTATGTGGGTTAATGTAGTTGGTTAAGCTTTGATTAGGTTCTACTATAGTACAATACGATGATCATAGGGGATGAGTAGGCCTTGATCATGTTCACCATCATTTTATACCATAACTCATAGGTTAGGATTCTGTATAGAGAAACATATGTTTTTATCAGTATCATGATGTATAGTGTGTTAGCTTATAAATGTAGTGAAGATTCATTGATGACTTCAGAGTCATTACTCTAGTTCATTCATCTACTATACCCCTTTGGATCAAAGGGGAATTTGTTGGATTATTTTATGATCCAAGGTGATTTTATTTTTATGTTTTAGATTGTATTTAATTTAATGTTTTATTTTATTTGTAATAATTAGTTGGTTCATGAGAATGTCAGTTATATCCCATAACCACCCTATGAAAATATTTTAAATCTTTTCACCTCTCTTTTTATTGAAAATAAAAAATAATAAATTATCACACTTTTATCAAATACTTTATTATCAATGTAAATTTTAAATTTATTATTACATTGCTCTTGAAACTAATTTTTTTTGTATGAGTAGACCCTATACATAGGCCTATATATAAAAATGAGCAATTTGAGATTCATATTGTTAGTTAGAGATCCATAGGATATTGAGGTAGATGACATGAAAATTGACAAGGTGTTGATATAAATCACAAGTGTAAAAGACTTAGGAAGCTATTTTTAGTAGTCTATGCAACCAAAATTAAGACCTATAGGTTATAGACCTGTAGGTCTTCATTTTGAACAAAAGGCCAATTGTCCTGAGAAGAAGATTAGTGTGGAAACATGACTTAGGAAGCTATTTTTAGTAGTCTATGCAACCAAAATTAAGACCTATAGGTTACAAACCTACAAGTCTTCATTTTGAACAAAAGGATAATTGTCCTAAGAAGAAGATTGGTGTGGAAACATGAAAAGTTTAAAATACTTAGGAAGTTATTTTCAGTAGTCTATGCAACCAAAATTAGGACCTATAGGTTACAGACCTGCAGGTCTTCATTTTGAACAAAAGGCCAATTGTCCAAAGAAGAAGATTGGTGTGGAAACATGACTTAGTGTATTCATGAAATAAAACATAGACAAATGAAGAAACCTAAGGTAGTTGATATTCAAAAGAGGATTGAAGTGACTAGTTTTATAGCCACTAATTGAGTTCACAAGCCTAAACACTTATATAGTCTATGTATAAAGACAAGAAGAAAAGTTTGTTCATGCTATGAAAGGAAATTGGAATTTGTAGGATATAGTGGGAAATAACATGCAATGAAGTTTGGATAATATCAAGTTTATAATGATCTATTTTTTAAGGAACAAATTTCAAAGCTCAATTTATAAAAATCTTACCAAATAGCCACCTATAGCTAGGTCTAGATAGATGCAAGGAAGAGAGTGTGCTTGTGGAGATATGGAGTTTTGAGAATTTGAAAATATTCAAGATAATATATCCAAATCCTAAAAATTATATAAAATAACATTGAATGTTTAAGGATTGTGATGGAAGTCTTAAACCCAAAAATGCATTCAAAATTTCAATCACCACCTATAGAATTATGGTCAAGTTGTTTCCAAACTTGAGAAGAGAATGCCACCTACACAGTGATATTGAAGCTTAGGTGAGATCATAAGAGAGTAAAAAATCTAATTAAGATAAAAAGGAGACTTGAAATAATGATCAAAGAGATTGGTTAAGGAAAATTTTCTTGAACTTTACAAACGTAGTCAACTTGGCACCATAAGCCTTCCTTGTTAATTGAAGTTACATACTTGGTAAGTTTTATAAGAGGTATAAGATAAGGAAAATAACTTTAAATTGATTGCATAGTGATAATATGACCTTATAAAACCATCAAAGCTAGTAATAAAGGGTGAAAATGTTAAAAATTAGTGATAAGACAAACCTATATACAAAGTCATGTGAAAAAGTGGTCTAATAAAGGTGAATAAGAGTCTGGATACATTAATAAGCTAGATAATGTTATCATAGTCTATAAAATATAATTCAAAAGTAGGGGAATACATAAAAGTGATAATTTGGCTTGTGAGACAACCTTGAGCTCTTTAGGTACATGATTGTAGTCCAAAACAAAAATTTCTCCTGCTCATTGAGACCATGATCTTGTTAATGAGACCTAGTGGTTTTAAAGTATGATAAATAGGTCCCAAAAATTCAATATTCTAGTATTTATTTTTGGCTTAGATCCTTGACATGTACGAGTAATGGAAAAGATGACAGAGCACTCTCTAATAGCTTAGTTACAATCTGAGAGAGAACTTATTCTACTTATATATGTATAAAGGATTTTCATGGGAACCTAAGCACATAGGAAAACTTGAGGAAGGGTTTATACTTTAAAATTGTTGCATTGGTTTAGGAGTTAAGTCCTTAGGGTTTATAAATAATCATTAAGAACCAAAACAAGTCTAAACCCTTTTAAAACCCTAATAAGGAACTGATGTGAAAGATTGACTTCTAAATTGCATTAGCTGACCTATTTTGATATTATAAACACAAAAACAACATTATATACTCCCTAAAGGTCATATACATGTACTTTCAATTGTATGGATTGCATTTAATGTCATGTTTTACAATGTTTAATAGTGTTTTGTAGGGGTTTGAGAAATGAAACACTTTAAAATTATTGGGGAGGGTGATTCAAGATGTATATACTTATCCAAGCCATAAAATATATAAAAAACACCATGTAAGTGATACTACAGGTCTATTATTTCAAGGAAGTCTGAAATAGGCTTAAGAAAAGGCTATTTTTTTGGACCATTACATGGTTCTCACACTTTTATAGGGTCTTAGGACCTCAAATTTGGTCTAGAGAATGGTTGTAGTCTAATAAAAGTTAATCACCCACTTTTTGGTGGATTCATATGTATGTTATGTTGAATATTATAAATGATGTCATGGTGATGTCATGGAGGTGTCTTGGTGAGTGGATGAAGTGCCTTGATAGCCTAAGTGACAATGACAAAGTGTGCAATATGTTTGTCCTAATATGCTTGAAGTATGCTTGGTTGATCTTCAGTTTTGGCATAGTTTGAGATGATTAGGAATGAGTTTAAATTATTAAGGATGTGTAAGGGGTCTTATCAATAGTCAAGGATGAATAGAGAGATTGTGTGCATGAGTGGAATTCACTCAGTTCATCATTGTTTTCATCTAGACATTTTGGGTTTAGTGGTAGAAAATCTGAGTAGGCATTTTGATGACATCATAATTATCATTTGTGGATGAGTCAAGGGGATTTGGTCATATGGTTATGATCAAATTAATCCCTAGTTTCTATCAGCTAAATCTAAATTTATGTGATGAAGCACAGTCAAAGATATGTGGGTGCAAAGTTTGGCTCTTAGGAATTTTGGTAGTGTTTTCTATGTTCAAATAGAGTCGAATAAGCATGTTGATGATGTCAACATTCACATGCATAGAGGTGTCAAGAGGAAATATTCACATTGGTCTTTTAGTATTGTGCCTAGTTTCTATATTCTAAAATTTGGATCATGTGACTAAGCATGATAAAATATATGCAAGTGCAATATTGGTCTCCCATGCAGTTTGATAGTGTTTTCCCATACTTAGCCAAATTTACATTGTAAGTGAAAAGAAAAGATGAGTAGGCATTTTTATGGTGTTATATTTAACACATGTGAAGGTGTCAAGAAAATTTGATCATATGGGTTTGTTAAGTTTTGTGCCCAGTTGATTTTTTCTAACCTTCATGTTACATGATGAATCACATCAAAATTTATGCATGTACAAAGTTGGCCTTTCTAAACAGTTATAGGCATAGTTGGATCTGTGATATATAAATATGTGAAGGCATTTTATGTCATTATATCTCACACATGTGAGGGTTAAAATATAAAATTGATACATATTTGGATTAGCCTATGTAAGGAGATCATATGGTTTAAATTTTAAAACATGTGAGTGAGGCAAAAGTTATGACAGTCTAAAGTTGGCCTTCTAGGTAGATAGCAATGGCCCCCATATTTAGTATATTTTACAAGAGATAAAGATCAAGACCAAATGAAGATCTAATGTTGTGTAGGTGATCATAAAATATTGATATAATGGTTCATGTTGAGTGAGATGGTAAGAAGTTCACATTATTTAATGCTGATCAAAGGTAAAGGATAAGGATCTAAAAATCCACGTTTAATCATGAGATTGAGATTAATGGCATGAATGGAGTCAAAGTGGTCAACCTATTTGAAGTTTAGCATTGTCAAAAGTTGAGATAATTATAATAATATCAATGGTACATGATTGATCTAAGGATCAAGGACACGAGATGATATCATAGTGTCTGAGGTTTAACTATGATCATTGGCATTTGAATATTTGAATTTTGCAAAGGGAAAAATCAATTATCTATATTTTGCCTATAACTTTTGATCTAGGATTAATTCAAAGGTGATATACAAATAAAATTTGAAGAGGACTCCATGGAAAATATAATAAACCTATTTATAATGTTTCAATGCATGTGAAGTCAATTATATTAAGCTTCAAATTTGACTATGTGTTTGATTGTGTTCTACAAGTGACTCGAGAAGGATGTTAAGTTTTTTTTATTGTTGTTTGTATGTCTCATGATTAATTACCCATTAAAAAATGTTTTAGACTCCATGAGGACCATTTGTGTACATTTTGAAGGTTTGACCAATTTTATATAGCATGAACAAAGGTTTAAAAGTTGATTGTATATTTTTTCAAGGTAAGTATGTGTAAAAAGTGTTGTTTGAGAAAATTGTGCTTTAGAAGAAGAGTGTTTTGGTAGTTGTGATAATTTTAGGATGTCAAAGGGGTCATATGGAATGGTTCCATGCTTTTTCGAGTGGTCTTATGCTCTTTATTTGTTTAGATAATTATTAAAGAGGTGAATGGGTCTTCATAGGATCTAAAAGGTGACTTAGGCATATTGAGTGAGAGTTGTGATTAAGTGTGACCCATGTTAGATTCCTTAAGGGTGAAGGCATGCATTATGGCTGACATGGAAAGATGGTGATGATCATAAATGATATAAAAATAGTGAAACCAAATGTGATGGTTTCTAGACTTATGTGAGACTTGTAGGAGGTTTGCATGTGATATTTGTGAAGTGAAGTAGAGGGATAGTACCCAATAGATGAGTTGATGAGAACATTAGATTGAGGACTATGTGTATGACTCATGTTTTTGATGTTAGAATAGTGACCTTGTAGGTTGAGAGTGAGTGAAGGTAAAAAGTGATAATCAAAGGTCCATCATCAGGTTTTAAAGACATTAGTTTAAAGTTGGAGTTGTTCTTAGGTGTTATTGTGATAGCTCAACATATAAGGGGTTGCATCCTCCTTGAAAGGTAGAACTTGTTAAAAGTCTAGTTATTATGGTAGCTCATCTAGAATGGTATGGTAACACCTTATGGGATTGTAGTCTCACTAAATAAAGGATGAAAGTTACTTGACCAGTTGTGAATGGTATAAATTGGTCGTTTTTATTATAGGATAATAGTATAATTACAAGTTCTAGTGGGGTTTCTCCCCCAAGAGGGTTTCCCACATATGTCATGTGTTATGTGCTTGATCTTACATTATCACTCTTGTTCATTGATATGAATGTTGTGTATGCTTCATGAATGCTTGTGATAACTAATTAAGAGTTTGAAAGGAATAAAATTGAATTTGGAATATCTAGGCTCACTAATTATCCCCCCCTCTCAATTATTATACCTTTAACATGGGAGAATCTTAGAGTAAAAACTCAACTTTCTAGAAATGTAGGCCTAATTAAGGGAAATAACACTATAAAAAATATACTTATACTCACTCTCAATACCTAAAAATTGAAATGGAGATGTAAATGGATAATGGGTACTCAAATATATGCCTGGTTTTTCATGAGTGTCCTTACATTTTACTACACAAGGAGGTTTACATGATTTTAGTGTTATAAGGAATTAGGGTTAAATGAGAACATAAGGTGTAAGATGGAGTCTTGGTGATTGTTACATGAACCAAAATTAGATTATTTAGGTTTGATAAGATATTTTAGTGGAGAGATAATGCCTTCATGAAGTTGAAATTAAAATTTGAGCCATTTAGACAAGGATGGGCATAGTAAATGAAGGATTTTCAAGATACCCATGGAGTTGGGTGATGATTGCTATTAAAATTTTAGAATAATGGAGTTTAAAAGTGTATGATAAGTGTCAAATAGGAGGTATGAAGGAATTTCATGGAGATATGATTATTAATAATTCTATTTGTCACTCATCACATGCAAAGAAGGGTAATTTTGAAGAAGCACAAGGTGTCAATCAAGTATCAAAACCCCTACACCACTTGGATGATGAAGCATATTAAAAGGAGGAACACATGAATTAGATACCTATTTAAAATATTATCTAACTAAATTATAAGTTTTAACTCTTGTGGACACTTAGAAATTTCCCTCCTCTATGCCCTTCTCTCTTCCTCATTTCTCTATATAAGCTACCACTTTTGGCATTTTAAATCATCCACATTTGATATGGTGAAGCCCTAATGAATTTAATAATAATTTAACATTGGAATAAATATTTAAATTTATTTTATATTATCAAATTTTTTAATAAGTGTGTCAAGTAGTCTATTATTGGATGATAAGTGATAATTATCTTTCCTTGCATTCATCTCACTCTTTCATGCTTTGTGTGAGTAATCTACCTTCTAGCAGGTCACATGATGTGTAAATGATTTATTTGTGTGTATTTAATTGAAAATAAGACTACTAGTGTCTATTATCAGATGAAATATTCATATACCTTTATAAATATATTGCATTCTATCTTCATGTTGAAACATTTTTACTAGGAGAACCTTGGGTTTTGAGATTAGTTTTGTAAGTTATCTTCCATAGTGTTGGTTAAAGTAGGATTTTGGAGTTTATATTGGTACATCACCTCCATTATATTATTTTTTATTCTCATTATATTCATTTCAATTCAAAACAAGTAGGTTAGTGGTTAGTTGTTGGTGTTGTGCATGGGAGCTAGGCCATAATCTAGAGACTCACCTCTAATAATTGTTACCCACAATATATGAGGTGTTTCAATGTTATAAAAAATTGAATTAGGATGAATTATCCATAATTATGGTGAATTTTTTTTTGATAATACTAATAATATAATATTCATGTGGAAAAAATCATTCATAGTAAGTGTGTCTATATAGGTTTGACAATGAAACACATAGATAATTGATCAACTAAGGATATAATGTTAATGATAAATAATTAAGGAGGAATGCATGATATCTATAATGGAATTATAAGGGATGGTTGGATGCATAATGAATATCATTACATCAAAAATATGATAAAATAACCAAGAAAAATGTCATGGCCGTGACACACACAATCAAAGAGTACATGCACAACATAGAAAACACACAATAGAATGCCAATAGGCTTATACAAGGGACATGTTCAAATGTCACTAAATAAAATATAAATAACATAATAAGACATGCTAAAATGATGTCACTTACATAGAAGTAAACAAAATAGTCTTAGAGCCATATAAAAAGGACATGTTCAAAAGTCCTTATTCATAAATAGAAGACACACATAAGGACATGTTCATATGTAGTCACACTCATACAATAAAAAATATGAAGGATTAAATACACTTGGAAATTAAATATTCAAATGTCCTAAAAATGAATAAAGAATAAATATAATAGATGAAGTTAGGAAAATTAATTTAAAAGCATGCACGATTATGTGATTTGATCAATAAGAGTTATGTTGTAAACTGAGTATATTCAATAGCTGAGATAAACAATAGTAAATAAAAATGTTAGTAAAGATCAATATCAAAATATGTAATTTTATGTAAAGAGATATGCTATGAGTTAGATGATGTGGGAAATGTTATCACTCTAGAGTGTACCTTTCTTGAAGAGATACAAACACACCCTCACTCCAGCTGATACAATTAGAGCTTCTCAGAGTGTGGGTGACTCTATGATGAGAAGAACCTCCAAAGAGGACTGGTTACATTAAGATTTATTAGTTAAATCTGATCTACTATGATTTTTGGGGTGAAAATGGGAATGGAAAACTAAAAAAAAATCCTAATTAAAGGGGTGATGTAGCTAAATTGTTTATATTTTGTAGAAACTATTAAAATTTATGCACACATATGAATCAATAAAATTTCCTATTTTTTCCCTTAAGCATAAATACTTCAGATGAAGGGTTGAAAGGATTTTAGATCACAAAATTTCTTTTACCTCATCAAATGACCTACAAAAGGTGAGATAGGAAGAAATAGGTGAGGAAGGGACCTGCTAAAAGAAGATCTAATCTCTCTTATATTCTGATACACAATCAAATACACATTGTTATCTCTCCAAAACTCATATTCAAAATAAACTCTTCTTTATTAATGTATGGTCCAATTTACAATCTCTTCTTTAGCTCCAAGAATCTTGAAATAATGGCTTGATTAAGCCAATATATAAGTCTCAAAACCTAATTACAACTAATGTGGAGTTACAAGGAGAAAAGGATTGGTCTTGGTTGGTTAACTCAAGATATAAATCCCTTTATAATATTTAAAATAATCATTAAAATATTTATCTACACAAAAAATTACATGCCTTCCAAGCTTAGTGTAGGAATAAGGTGGTGGGCCCAAAAAGTCATTATTTAAAATAATCAATAAATTCACCAAACATGCATGAACTTCAAGGTTGGCATAGAAGGAATGGTGGGTCCATGTTTGAAATGTCAAATTCCTGCATGGAATTTTATGCTAATCTTTAAAGGGAAACTCCACTTTATATGTTTGAATGTTGAGTTGAAACGAGAGAAAGTCCTCTGTTGCATGGAAACCAAGACTGTATGTGGACATCTTTGACAAGTTAACTCAACTTAACTCCATATTGTATGAGATGATGCTAAACCAATCCCTAGGTGGAGAACTTCAGCTTGAACTAAGTTGGAAGTGTTGAAAGCCTTCAATTAACAAGATAAACAAGAATAGATGTGGCACTTGACAATAAGTCAACTGAAACTCAAGACTAATCAACTCCAAATGGCCTCCACTTGCATGAAAATGGAACCTTTAAGTTTGAGATAAACATTAAATCCTCATGAAACAATAGTAAAGTGGCGTTGAACTCAAAAATTAAAGCTTTAAAAAACCATCCAACACCAAACTTAAATTTGGTTACTTGATCAACTAGGCATATTAGGCCAAAAGACCTACTATCCTATCTGTACACTTGGACTCCATGAAAACTAAAAAATAGCACCATGAAACTTGAAATAACATAAATACCAAACTTGGAACATCTTTATTCATCATCAAATATGTGATTTTGATGTAAAAACCCTTGCCATTCAGTTAACAGGGTTGACTAGGTCTATTTTGCCTCATTTTCTTATAGACTAGCCATTTTGATTGAGTTGATAGAGATTTTTATAGGGTTATTTAAGATTATATGAATATTTTAGGATGAGAAACAAGTCCTAGGGTTAGATCTCCATTGATTATATTTTATTGATCTACCTTGTACTTCATTTTACATGCTTTTCTCCATAAAAACATGATTTTTTCCCTCATCTGCATAGATCTATGCATAAAATTTACATTTTTGGAATCCTCTATGAGTGTAATTGATGTTTGAAAAACACTTAGGTTGATCTATGATGATTTTATGGTAATAAAATCTACTATTCTCAAAACTAGTTTTTTAGGCTTTTAGGAGGATTTTAAAGTTGAAACTTCAAACTGATGATTCATGAGGTATAGACATCCAAATCCTGAAATGATTCCATTTATATGTATCCCATGCTAAATATATGAAACATTACCATGTAAATGAAAATTGCATGTGGGGAATTGACTACATTTTGGTTTGCCTATGCTCTTAGTGATTATTCATAAAGATTAGCCCCTCAACTAATCTCAATTGTTCACGAATTATAATTTAATATGGGTAATCAAAACATATGAGGTGTTTTTGGCCCAAGTTTGCACATGCTGAACAAAATGAGCAACTAAATAGGTGGCTTGGAAAGGTGCCTAGAACTACAAAAAGTGAAAAACTTCACTAAAATGAAAATAGATACTTCCAAGCCTCAAAAAGCCTAAAATCATTTAATGACCTGTAAGATGCTATAAAATCACTCTAAAAGTCATTTGCCATGAAAATTCAAAAAATGTCTTTTTGGCCTAAGTGCTTATTTACCTACAAAACACTATGTGAGAATGGTTTGTATAAAATTCAAAGTTTTTAAAATTTATATATGTCTTATTATGGTGTAAAAATATTATCCCATGTTTTTAAGTCTTTTACTTGGCACTAGAAGCTTCTGAGGCACTCCAGAACAAAGCATGCCCCAATGTGACCTCAAACAAACAGGCTGAGGTTTGAGACAAAATAGTGAATGTTTCAACTTTACCAATGGCCATTAAATTTTTTAAGATGGTTCTCCAACTCATGAATACCATTTGTACAAAATTTTATGTCTTAACTCCACATGTAGCTCACTGAAGCTTCAATTTTCTCTCAATTTTGACCTCTATGCATGGACTATCTACATTATTGACTAATTTTTCATATTTTTGAGGTGAATTTAATGTATTTGGATGTATTTAAGGTAAAATAAAATCATTTTTCTTAATATTCCTTTAAAGATTTTGGAAATAGCCTCTACCCCTGATTTCAAGCATGTCATGACCTTCAATCAATGCATTTGGGCCTAAAAATGACCAAGTAGAGATGGATATTGATCAATTTTGAGAATTTTTATTATTAATTACACTTTTAATAGGTTATCAAAATCCATTTATAACCAAAATAGATCTCTTAACACCTCTCTTTTATGGCCATTTGACTCCAAACCAAGCTTTGAGCCCCTATACAGTTATAATCTGTACAAGTCTATGTGGTTTGACTGTATAGATGATCCTTTGATAATTATTTCATTAAAATTTTAATTACAATGTCATATTTTCCATCCTCAAATTTTTTATCCACTGGATATGGAATAATCCAAGAGGCCATTATCCACTCTTGTTCTTGTTAACATTGAAAGACCCTAGTAAATGGTTAGAGGCTTGTCAACTTTAAGTATGTCTATAGGTTAATAATATTAATAAAAAATATTCCTTCATGATGATATGTGTCCATTTCCCTCTAATTACCAACTAATATTTATTCCTTCAAAAGTTCACTCTTCTTAGTTAAAGGCCTTTCTTGGATTAGAAGTGCTTTAGCCTTAAGGCAACTGTAGGTAATGACTATGATATAGGACTATAGGGCATCATTACTATAGTTGTAGATGTTCTTTACTTAGGTCCTTCTCTCTTTTATAGGATCTTGTATTTTTCTTTGATGTCCTTTGAACCTCTAATAGAGATTAGTGTTAATAGTGTATTAGGGTCTCCAAACACTTCACAGTCCTCTTTGATCCTTAAAAAACCAACTTTACTATGATCATACAAGCCTATAGGTAGAGTCTAAGGCTATATGTTATTATTATAAATGAAATAATGAAGATACCCTATCCATTTTCGAGCATTTTTAACACTTTTCAAACATAAAAGTACCTTTACCAAGTGAAACAAGGTCTCCTAAACCCCACCTCAAGCATGATTAGCACTGTACCTATCTATGTTTGTTAACTGTAAGCCCTTTAGTATGGGCTATAGCCATTTTTGAAGGTTTGAAATGTTTTTTGATAGGTATCAAGTAGTTTATAAGGTTATTTATGCTATGATTCCTCTTTGTAAGATTCAACAACCTTAAGGAGATCAAAATCCCTTTAGGAACATATTAGATTAGCTTACTATCCTGATGACCCTGGCACTTGATTGTGGGTACTTTCTCTAGCACTATAGGCCTCCTTAAGAGACTGTAAGTGCTCTTACCTAGGTTCCTTATATGTAAGGATAATCATGAAAACTTTAATCAATCTTTCACTCATATGCATTTACCTAATTAAATAATAATCTCACCCTTGTCATATCCTTGAAAGGAACTTCTATTCCTAATACAGACTTGAATGCCTTGAATGGATTGTAAATGGGAAACCTGGTTGACTATAGGTGGTGTTGAGAGGAATCTCCATTGACCTTGATATTCTCTTCTTTATATATTTCACATCTCTTCACTCAAATGAAAATCTCTTTTGATGACTAAACTGGCCACTTTGCCCTCAAGATTCCAATTTATCAATAACTAAGCCTTTATAGCTAAGCTACAGGCCTAAAGGTCATTTGTATGATTGCAAATGATTTTTTTTTAATCTTGACATACTTGATATGACCTCACTCTTGGTGATTTAATACATTAGATGCCACATTGATGGCCTTCACAACCCTAGATGAGGGATGCTTATATTCTTTGGAAAGCTTGCTTAATGATTAAACCCCTGCCACTATAGATAAGCTCCATACAAGCTTGTATGGATATTTAAGGCCTTTTAGGTTACTCTTATAGATGGACACAATATAAGATGCTATTTATATCTCCATACTTCCATGATTACTTCATAACATTAATGACCTTATGGAAAAGTTAAAAAAAACTTTATGCACACTCAAAGCATCAATTCACCTTCTTAACTATAATCTAACTCCTAAGGTTGGCTGTAGGTTATCTTTACCCTTAAGGCTTGTCTTGAAACTCAAAAGTTCCTTAACCTTCCTCTATCTTTATTAAATCTTGAAAAGTCTTATACCTCTGACATAGTCTAGCACCTCAATACACTTCCTTAGCAAACCAAACCTCACTAAACCATACCCCTCCTTCTTTTGATATACTTTGAATTAGGCTTTATTATACCTAATTCTTATTATCCCTTGAATTCCATAGGCTTTTAGGGCATCATAGCTTCTTGATAAGTAAAAAGGCTGCCTCATAGCCATGATGACAACATAAAGATGTAACCAAAACTAAAGATGATTCATGAGAATCACTCCATGCTCCATATGAGAAATCTCACAATGTATGAATCTTCTCTTAACTATATATGACTGTATAGGTCATATTTGTATGGACTAAGGCTTATTCATGACCTTAAGGAAAGTTCATAGTCAGATTTGATCTTCATTTCTCCTCATGATTATTTGATTAGTTCACCTCCATTAGCCATGTATGAGGGTGTCTTAACTTATCATTCCTTAATTAGTGTCCTTCATGACATATGATTGTATACTACTATAAGTACTCATTTTCACTACTAAGTTTCTTGCCTTGACTGCTACCCATATGACCTTCATCTTCAAAGAATATGACCAAATCTTATTCTATGAATTTATTGGTATCCTCTCAAGAAGGTTTATTTCACTTTTATGTTTAATTGAACTATATGATCATCTCCTAATTGGATTTATCTTGATAAAAGGTCCTCATCCATGACTATAACTTGATTCTTGATTGGCCTATATCATCCTTAACTATGCTTGATGATTCAACTATCCCTTGGCTCTCTTAACAAACCTCCTTGGAATTAGGATAGGTATGAGGGGTGAATGAAGTGAAAATACATGAATAATGATGTAGAAAACATGATGAAGGGTGTAATGAAGGTGAAAACAATAGTGACAATAATTGAGTATAGTATCAATGGTATGAAGAGGCTAGGATGGTGGTGAAAAGAAGCATGGAGGAGTATGAGAAGATCAAACTAAGAGGTTGAATGAAAACAAGGACTCATGAAAATCATACCATACCAAAATTTATGCCATAAGAGGAGAGAAAGAGTATGAAACTAAAACATAGTTTTCTCCAAAAACCTTAAAATTTGCAAAGATTCCTTAAAATATGCAAAACTAGCCCATTGAGACCACCTAAAGCATGGAGATGGCTTTCTTAGCCATGAAAATTGAAGAATATCTAAGAGTTTCACTTGAAAATCATGAAATATTGATGAAAACCTTGAAAAACATATATTATTGACAATTTGATGCTATCTTCTTCTCTTTGGACCGTACAAAGCTTCCTTGCAAGCTTGCCAACACTACAGATTGACTAGCTAACTTTGAGACCTCTATTTGACCTTAAATTAGATTAATAAAACCTTTATAATGTTATGGATAAATATATCAATTATTCAAAAATTTGAAACAATTTGAATTTTTATGAAACTTTACCCAAGTGAAGAGAAATTGAAGAAAAACAACTGCCCTTCTAGATGCTAGGTAGTATAATTTGCCCTAACTTTAATTGGATGATTCATGAGAAAGGAGAATATAATTGAGAAAAAAATTGAACCATCAAGAGTCCCTATTAGTCTACTTTCTTCACCCCAAATTTGAGAGTTGTACCATCTTACATCAATCTGTACCAGTAGAAAACCTTCAGACATGTCTCTTTATGCCAAAAAGAAAGAAACCAAAAGTAAACTAGTTTAAGGCTTGTATGGACATGAATATTCATGAAATTTCTATGGAATATTGGTAATTCCTTGAAAAAATCATCCCCTACCCTGGATTATATGGATTCCTTATGGATTATGTACTCTTATTGCAAAATAGGTGAAAATAAGCTATTTTTCTCCTTTTAAAAGCTAATTTATTCCTTTTGACTGATTTAAATAGAAAATTGGAGAATAATTTCATGGATATCATTCAAATTTACATATTATTGACCCTTTTAATTTTCAAATTTGGCATGTGGGAGTTATTTTGGGGTCTTTTTAGCTTATTAAAGACATCAAAAGACCTTTTTTATGACTTGAAACTTTGGACTTGGGCTATTTCCCCCTTTTTAACATGAAAAAATATCTTTTGAGATAATTTTAAAACTTTTTATATCATTTTTGATGCTTTTTAATCCACTTTGGTGTTTTTTGACCCAAATTTGTACTTTTAGACCATAATTGACTAGTTTGACCAGCTACATTGGGAAATTGACCATTTTGGGGAAAGTTTAAAATAATAGTGGTAGTATTTTGGCCTTGAAATGAAAAATTACTAGCAATTTTGGAAACTTTCAAGGTTTGACCAGCCTACTAGTCAAAATAACTCAAAACCTATATCAAGGATAGACCAAGACAACACTAAAACTAGAAAAGCTTGCAGACAAATACACAATAGGATAAACTAACAAAACAATAATGAACATGTGCACTTGTGCAATTGGAAGAAAGAGAAACAACACTAAAAATAAAAATAATACTAAAAGCATGTGCAAAAAATCACTTAGAGTAATGAAACTATGACTATGTATAAAGGAATGACTCTCTGAATAATAGTATTTAAGAAACATCTCATTCATAGGAATGGGAAGTTATCCATTCAATCTAGATAATTGAAAATCATTATTATTATTACAATCATTGATAATATAAGTTCCACTCTAAATGCTATCAAATTTAGAGTGCTTACCTAGCTTTACACATTCTTCATCCCATTTGAGTATTATGTCTCTCTGCTAAAATGTTTTTGATGAAACTCTCTTGTCAAATGTATTTTTGATTTGATGTTAATTTAACCACATGGTATGCATAGAATCATCTCTCATCTCCTTCAATTCTCTCAATTCATTCATTGTTACCTCCATTGTATCACTTTCTAGAAGCTCTAGCTAGTATGCAAGCTCTAAAGCTAGAAGCTCCAATGAGATAGGAAACCTTGCTTCTCTTCTATGAACTAAGAGATAAGGTGAATGACCAATGGCCTTCTTATGGGTGATCCTATCAGTGCATAATGTATTCTTCAACTTATTATGTAAATATTTTTGATTATCTTCCATTATTTTTTTGATGATCTAAATCAGGTTCTTATTAGTAGACTCAGCTAGTCTATTACCCTATGGATAGTAATTGGATAAAAATGTCAAGTAAATACCATGTTCAAAATCCAATTCACATACATTTTTACTTATGAATGATAAATCATTATCTGATATGATAGTAGAAGGTGTTACAAAATGAGTGACTAGGCTCTCATAGAATTCAATCACAGAGTTCTGATTTACCTCTTTCAAAGGCACTGCTTCCACCTACCTAGTGAAATAGTCTATGGCTGTCAAAACCCACTTATGAATAGAAATGGATGGAGGATGAATCATGCTAATGAAGTCTAAACCCCATTTCATGAAAGGCTTCTCAACTTAAATTGAATTTAGTGGCATAGTAACTAGTCTTTGTTTTCATATAAACTTTGTACACTTTATACATTTCCTCACCCATGCATGTGCATATATGAATAAATTAAGCCAAAAATAACCAGATCTAATTATTTTTTCAGCTATAGTCTTGGATGAAAAATGACCTCTAGAAGGACTATCATGAAATTACTTAAAAATCTTGTCAAATTGACTAGTTCCAACACATCTTAAAAGCATGTCTCTAATGTACTTTTTGAAAAGCAATCCATCAATTAGAATGTATGGTATTGATTGAAACCTAAAGTGTCTTCTTTGTGATGCATCCAAACCCCTTGGACATTCTCTAGTTTAAATAAATCTATCAATGTTCTATGTCCAGCTTGTAGGAGGTGCATTTTCATCCTCATGTTGAGTGTCTTGAATTATCAAAATTGTTTCTTTTTCTTCTTTTACATCTTCTACAAGATGTTCATATAATCATTTACCTTGGACCAGATTTTAAACTTTGAATTTGATGTCATAGTCCATGGAATTAGTGACCTATTCAAATCTCTTTTTTCTCAAGTCTCTGTTGAGAATGAAATCCTTCACACTTGGATGAGCAACCATTAGTATAATCTTATTATTTGAAACCAAATGTCTAAATTTTTTCAGAACTCTTATAAAAACAAGTACATTTTTCTATACAAAGGAATATCTCTCTTCATAACCTTATAAATCTTAACTAAATAAAGCAATGGGGTGCTCCAAACCTTCATCATTCTACTGCATAAGCATGGCTGAAATAGTACTAGAAGTAGAGAAAGCGATAAGAAGAAATCCTTACTAAGATCTAGATTAAGCAAAGTAGGAGCTTGGCTGATTGCTTCCTTAATAGCTTCAAAAATCCTTTTACCTTCTTTACTCCAAGTGAACTTTTGGTGTTTATTTAGCATTTGAGTAAGTGGCTTTACTAACTATACAAAACTAGGAATGAATCTTTTGATAAAGTTAATCTTACCCAAGAAGCTTTGCAATCCTTTCTTATGTTTAGGAAAAGATAGAGCAAGGATTGCCTCTATTCTTTTTAGATCAATGGAAAGACCAGCTTTGGACACCACATGCCCAAGAAGTCTTCCTTCATGCACTAAACAAATGTATTTCTTTGGATTCAATGAAACTCTAAATTATGTACATCTATCAAAAACAATCTTTAAATGTGTTAGATGATCATTAGAATCCTTTGAAAATAATATAATGTCATCAAGATATACTAAAACCATTTCACTCAATACACCATGAAAATCAATATCCATTACCCTTTGGAAGGTAGCTACAACATTAGAGAGTCCAAAAGGCATTTTCTTGTAAGAAAAAATTACCTCATTTGGTGGTGAAAGTTGTTTTATAATGATCTTGTTCTTTCACCAATATCTAGTTACATCCTAAGTGCCCATCTAATAAATAAAACCTTTGTGAACCTGATACTCTTTGTAAAATTTTATCCATAGAAGGAAGTGGATAGTGGTCTTTTAATGATACTCTATTTAAATCTCTAAAATCTACACACAACCTTATCTCTCCATTCTTATTTCTTACTATAAAAATATTTTCTACCCATGTTGAATGCTTAATAGGAAAAATAATACCTGATTCAATTAGCTTTGTAAGTTCCTTCCTCACGAAAATATAAACCTTGGGGTTGATAGGCCTTTACTTTTGTCTTACTAGTTTTGCATCCTATTCTAGTTCAATAATATATTGTGCCAATCTAGGGTCAAAAATTTTTAAATCATGGTACTCCCAAGAAAATATATCCATGAATTCTTAACATAATAAAATGAAATCTACTCTCTCAAAATCAATATTAAATTTACCCAGCTATAGTAGCTTACCTTTAGCTATGCTAATTTGCTCATAGTGTTCCTTTTTGGAAGAAATAATCACTTTGTCTTTCCTTAGCTGATCATCTTCATTGAATATTCTTTCTAAAATCACCAAACCTTAAGGCATCTTGTTTGATATCAATTGCACAATCTGATTTTCCTATTGATTCTATAATTTATCATGATTTATTTGGCAAAACTCTACCTCATTATGTAGAAAATATGCTATTTGCTTATCAAAATAAAAAACTTGACAACTTAAATCATTATTTGGGACTTAAGAACTAAATTAAACCTTGATTTGGGTCTTATTTTTATTGTCTTTAATCTAATTTGGAATGTCATACTATGCTCCTATGGCATCAAGTCTATCTGCATGCTAATTTGTTCCTCTAAGAATGGAGTGGATGTCAAATGCAAGGAAATATTATATAAAATACCAAAATCTATGTTTTTATGCCTTCAAAAGAGGATTCTTTTTTGTACTTAAACGTCTAACTTTTTGGATTATCAATTTACTATCACCTTTCACCTGCAAGAGCTTAATATCCCTCTTTTTAGTCCATTGAAGACCATATATAAGAGCTTCATACTCTATAGTATTGAAAGTACAACTGAACTAATATCTAATAGAAGTATAATAAATTTTATTTTGTGGTTAAATAAACATAACACCATCCCCACTTCCATTATTTGTTCTAGATCCATCAAATAATATATTCCAAACTCCTTGATCCTTCACTAAGCTAGTGAGACTAGGCAATAAGTCACCCTCTTCGTGCATACAATAAACTCTAAAACCAGTATCTTCAATAATTTTTTAGGGGTCATGTCCATTATTATAATCAGCCCATTTATCTAGAATAAGATCTGGAATGTCTTCAAGAGGATTAGAAGGTTCTTGTTGAATGGTGTTATCATCTTCTTCTGAAATACTGTAATTAACATTTGACATATTTGGCATATATGGCTCAAGGTGAAATCTAGAAATAGGCTTTGATATAATGCTTACTTTGGTTGCATAACTGGTTCTAAAAACCATGTATGCCCAATTTTAAGAAAGGTAACCTCCTATTTTGGCAGTGAAATCCCTAGATAAGTATAGTGTAAGAAATGGAGGTAGATCAACAACAACAACAACATCTTGTAAAATGGTGAAATTTTGACAATCAACAAGTATGATCTTTAGATATTTCAACATACCTATAGTATTGGTAGGATATCCATCTAATTTCAAGACACCTTTTTCATGGGGTTCATACTACAATCCTAACTTATTAGCTATTGATTTGGGCATGACAGAGGTACTAGCCTCACTATCAATCATACATTTATGAACTAAACAATCTCCAATGACAATAGAAAGGTAAAATGGAGGAGGTTTAGTCACCTTAATAGGTTGAGACTCAAAATATATATTGGAATTAGTTAATACAACACTTACTCTTTCTTTTTCAAGTGGCTTCTCAGAGATAGTGAGCTTTGAAAGTTCCTCTTGTAAGTACTCCTTTTGTCTTAGAATTAGTAGAGTATCCCACATTGAAATTGAGACTGTACTCTTTTTCATATGATCCAAAATACTGAGTGGAGAAGTGGATTATTTTGAATGTAATTTAGGAGTAGAATTATCTCCCAAATTTTATGTGCATTGAGGAATATAAGGCCCTTTCACATTCATATTTTTTAGATCTTGAGCTTACTGATTTGAAATTTTTTGAGGTAGCTCATGTGTAGTCTTTTGTTAAGGCTAAGAAGAAGGGGTTTCCATTTCAAGACCTAAACCTTATCCAATTGATCTTTTATTGAATCTATTATGGGATGTAACTAAATTATCAATATTAATTAAATCTTGACTTTGATTTGTAGCCAAGTGCTCAAAATAATCCTCGCCTTCCTAAAATTTGACAAGTGTAGTTTTAGTAGGTGCCTTACCACTACCTTCTCCTTGCTAATTTGGCACTTATACTTTAGTGAATGAAGGAATGTATCCATGAGAAAGAGAATATTCCTTATTCTAATAAGGTGTCTAGTTTTCAAATGAAGCAAGAATTGAATTTTTTTGCATGAAATATTGATGAGAACTCTCACCATTTGGAGCCATTGCCATGATGTTTGATTGATCCTATTGATTGTTCCATTGTCCTTCTTGATCATATATGCTCTGATTTGGAATAATAGATCTTGAATTTTTTTGAAAATTATGATTATACATCCTTGATTGAGAATTATTCCCTTATCCTTGGTTATTGGATTTATAAGATGGCGTATTGGGCTAATAATTCTAATTTGTATTCTGATATGGCTTATATGGTGGAGATTTTTGCCTCTCCATTACAACCACCTTATTAGTTTGAGCCTTAAGAAGACTCTCTATTTTATCCAATCTATTAGTTTGATTACCTTCTATTTGATGGAACTTTAATGACTTTGGAATTGGAGCAATATTTGGAGCAGGAGGATGGATCTCTGGAAAAAGAGGCATTGGTGGCCTTGGAGATAACTTGCCTGCTTGTATAAGATAATTTTCAACCTTGATCTACAATTTGAAAGATTCAAGTAAAGTATAACCTCCCATGGATTGGATAATAATAACCACATATAAATTAAGATCTGATCCTTTAGATAGTACATAAAAGCATAGCTAGGTGTAGGGTTGATCACTACAAGAATTCTATCCCAAGTTTTATAGAATCTATAGCTAATATCCACCATGAATTCATGATTAAATCTATTAATTGTTGTAAGCTACTCCAAAAGTGAAAGATGGTCACTTTTATATTCAAAATGTTTTCATATAATTTCTCTAAATTCATCTCAATTGTTGATTGATGTAGGAGCCAAACCTTTGTACCACTGAAGTGCCTTTCCTTTGAAAGAAGTTGCCAACAACCTCATTTATATGTTTTCTTGTGTCACATGATGCACTAAACAAAGATTATCAATATATGCAATATGTTCTATAGGATTTTTTGGATTTTATCTTATAAAATAAGGAAGAGCCTTTAGAGCAAAATCTAGAATATCATCTTATTGATTGAGATTTAGAGGACTACCACCATTGAATACAACAAAAGCCTATCTTCTGGGAACAACCATCTGAGGAATAGGATTTAAAAAAATATTTGGTTGAATAATATTGGTTTGAATCTAAGGATTTTTTCCAATAATATGGTTAATAAAAGGTGTGAGATTTGGATTTGATTGAGAAGCTTTCTTCTTCTTTGTTGATTGGAAAGATAACTTTGAGAAATATGTTTCTTTCCCTTTTGCAGATGATGTTGTGACAACTCTTGGTGGCATGAAAAGTATAAAATTTTGAAAATAAAAATTTGGAAATAAATAATATACTTAGATACATAGATAATAATTCAAAAGTGTGAATAATTGGTCCCACCAGGCATGCTCAAAACTATTATCACTCTGAAGTGCACCCTGCTTGAATATATGCAAGCACACCCTCACTACAACTAATACAATTAAAAATTATTAGAGTGTGGGTGACTCTATGATGAGAATAAACTATAGAGAGGGTTGATTACCTTAATATTTATCATTTAAATCTGACCTACTATGATTTTTGGGGTGAAAAGGGGAAGGGAAAACTAAAATAAAATCCTAATTAAAGGGGTGATGTACCTGAATTGCTTAAATTCTCTAAAAACTATTGAAATTTATGTACAAATTTGAATAAATAAAATTTTATATTTTTTACCTTAATCATATATACTTTATATGAAGGGTTGAAAGGATTTTGGATCACAAAATTTCTTTTACCTCATCAAATGACATGTAGAAGGTGAGATATAAAGAAATAGGTGAGGAAGGGACTTGTTAAAAGGAGATCTAATCTCTATTATATAATGATAGACAATAAAATAAACACTATTATTTCTCCAAAAATCATATGAAAAACAAAATATTCTTTATTGATGTATGGTCCAAATTACAATCTCTTTTTCAGCTCCAAGAATCCTAAAATAATGGCTTGATTAAGCCAATATATAAGTCTCAAAACCTAATTACAGCCAATGTGGGGTTATAAGGAGATAAGGATTAGTATTGGTTGATTAAATAAAGATATAAATCCATTTAAAATATTTAAAATAATCATTAAAATCTTTACCTCCACAAAAAATTTCATGCCTTTCAACCTTGGCATAGGAATAAGCTGGTGGGCCCAAAAAGTCATTATTTAAAATAATCATTAAATTCACCAAACATGCATGAAATTCAAGGTTGGAATAGAAGGAATGGTGGGTAAAGAATTTTAAAATTAAAAATCATATATGGAATTTATGCCAATATTAAAATGGAAACTCCACTTGATATGTTTGAAAGTTGAGTTGAAACAAGAGAAAGTCCTCCTTTGCATGGAAACCAAGAGTGTATGTGGAAAGCTTTGACAAGTCAACTCAAATTAAATCCATCTTGCATGAAATGATTCTAATAAAATACCTAGGTGGATAAATTTATCTTGAACTAGGTTGGAAGTGTTGGAATCCTTCAATTAACAAGATAAACAAGAATAAATGTGGCACTTGACAATAAGTCAACTGAAACTCAAGACTAATTAACTCAAAATGGCCTCCACTTGCATGAAAATGGACCATTTAAGAGTGAGATAAACATGAAATCCTAATTAAATATCATGAAAGTGGAATTTAACTTAAAAATTAAAACTTTGAACAGCCATCCAATGCCAAACTCAAACTTGGTTACTTGATCAACTAGGCATATTAGGCCAAAAGACTTACTAGCCTATCTGTGCACTTGGACTCCATGAAACCTACAAAAAATCACCATGAAACCTGAAAATAAATAAATATGAGACTTGGAACATCTTTATTCATCATATAATATGTGATTGTGATGCAAAACCCCTCATCATTCAGTCAACAGGGTTTACTAGGCCTATTTTGCCTCATTTTCCAATAGACTGGCCATTTTGATTGAGCTGATAGAGATGCCTATAGGATGATTTATGATTAGATAAATATTTGAGGACTAGGAAAAAGTCATATGATTTGAGATCCATTGATTATATTCCATTTATCTACCTTGTACTTCATTTTACATACTTTTTTCCATTAAAAACATGATTTCTGCCCTCATCTGCATAACTCTATATGCAGCATGAACAAAGTTTTAGAAGTTTAATATATATATATATATATATATATATATATATATATATATATATATATATATATATATATATATATATATATTCATGGTATATATGTGAATAGAGTGTTGTTTGAGTAAATTATGCTTTAGTAGAAGAGTGTTTTAGAAATTGTGATCATTTTAGGAGGTCAAAAGGGTCATATGGAATGGGTCCATGCATTTTTAAGTGGTCTTATGTTCTTTATTTATTTAGATAATTGTTAAAGAGGTGAATGGGTATTCATAGGACCTAAAAGGTGACTTAGGCATATTGATTGAGATTTTTGCTTAAGTGTGACCCATGTTATATGCCTTAAGGGTGAAGGCATGTATTATGGTTGACATGGAAAGATGGTGATGATCATAAATGATCTATAAATAGTGAAATCAAATGTGATAGTTTCTAGACTTGTGTGAGACTTGTAATAGGTTTTCATGTGATATTTATGGAGTCAAGTATATGGAGAGTACCAAATAGATGAGTTGATGAGAAAATCAGATTGAGGATTGTGTATGACCTGTGGGTCATGTTTCTGATGTTAAAATAGTGATCTTGTAGGTTGAGTGTGAGTTAAGGTAAAGAGTGATAATCAAAGGTCCATCATTAGGTTTTGAAGACATCAATTTAAAGTTAGAGGTGTTATTAGGTGTTATTTTGGTAGCTAAACATCTAGGGGTTGCATCCTTCTTGCAAGGTATAACTTGTTAAAGGTCTAGTTATTATGGTAACTCAACTAGATAAGTGTGGTAACACCTTATGGGATTATAGTCTCACTAAATAAAGGATGGAAGCTCCTTGATTAGTTTTATATGGTATAAATTGGTTTTTTTTATTATAATAAAATAGTCTAATTACATTTTCAAGTGGGTTTTTTCCCCCAAGAGGGTTTCCCACATATGTCACGTGTTATGTGTTTGATCTTGTGTTGCCACTCTTGTTCATTGATATGAATGTTGTGTATGCTTCATGAATGATTGTGGTAAATTATTAAGAGTTTGAAAGGAATAAAATTAAATATATAATATTTAGGCTCACTAATTCACCCCTCCCCACCCCCCACTTGCTCTCAATGATTTTACCTTTAACATGGGAGAATTTTGGAGTAGAAACTCAACCTTCTAGGCATGTAGGCCTAATTGAGGCCTAATTAGGGAAAATAAAAATATAAAAAATATACTTACACTCACTCTCAAGACCTAAAAGTTAACATGGAGATAGAAATGGATACTGGGTACTCAAATCTATGCCTAGTTTTCCATGAGTGTCCTTACATTTTCCTACACAAGGCAGTTTACATGATTTTAGGACTATAAGGAATTAAGGTTAAATAAGAACATAAGGTGAAAGATGGAGTCTTTGTGATTGTTAAATGAACAAAAATGAGTTAATTTAGGTTTAATAAAGTATTTTAATTGATATATAATGACATCATGAAGTTTAAATCAAAATTTGAGCCATTTAGACAAGGATAGGTGTAGTAGATGAAGGAGTTTCAAGATACCCAAGGAGTTGGGTGATGATTTCTACTAAAATTTTAGAATAAGGGAGTTTAAAAGTGTATTATAGGTGTAAAATATTAGGTATGAAGTAATTTCATGTGGAGATGATGATGAATAAGTCCACTTTTCACTTCTCACATGCAAAGAAGGAAAATTTTGAAGAAGTACAAGGTGTCAATCAAGTATCAAGACCCCTGCGCCACTTGGATGATCAAGCATATTGAAATGAGGAAAATATATCATTAGAAACATATTGAAACTATTATATAAATACCATATTATTTTTTAACTCTTATATACACTTGGAAATTTCCCTCCTCTATGCCCCTCTCTCTTCCTCATTTCTCTATATAAGCTGCCACTTTTGGCATTGTAATTCATCCACATTTGGTATGGTGAATCCCTAATGATTTTAATACTAATTTTATTTTGGAATAAATATTTCAAGTTATTTTATATTCTCAAATTATTTAATAAGTGTGTCAAGTATTCTATTATTGGATGATAAGTGATAATTATCTTTCCTTGCATTCATCTCACTCTTTCATGCTTTATGTGAGTAATCTACCTTCTAGCAGGTCACATGATGTGTAAATGATTTATTTGTGTCTTTAAGTTAAAATAAAAATACTAGTGTCTATTATTAGACCTAATATTCATCTCCCTTTATAAATACATTGCATTTTACCTTCATGTTGAAACACTTTTACTAGGAGAACCTTGGGTTTTGAGATCAGTTTTGTAAGTTGTCTTCAATAATACTAGTTAAAGTAGGATTTTGGAATTTGTATTGGTGCATAAACCCCATTATATTATTTTTTATTCTCATTCTATCCATTTTCATTCAAAACAAGTAGGTTATTGGTTAGTTTTTGGTGTTGCACATGGGAGCTAGCCCATAATCTAGATACTCACCTCTAAGAATTGTTACCCAAAACATATGAGGTGTTTCAATGTTATCCCAAATTTAATTAGGATGGAGTAACCATAATTAGGGTGAAATTTTAATTGATAATAGTAATAATATAATATGAATGTGGAAACAATCATTCATAGTAAGTGTGTCTATATAGGTTTGATAATGAAACACATAGATAATTGATCAACTAAGTATATAATGTTAATGAGAAATACTTAAGGAGGAATAAATGATATCTATAATGACATAATAATGGATGGGTGGATGCATAATGTCTATCATGACATCAAAAATATGATAAAATAACCAAGAAAAGTGTCATGGCCATGACACACACAATCAAAGAGTACATGCACAACATAGAAAACACACAATAGAATGTCAATAGGATAATACAAGGGACATGTTAAAATGTCACTCAATAAAATATAAATCACATAATAAGACATGTTAAAATGACCTCACATGCATAGAAGTAAACAAAAGAGTCTTAGAGCCACACAAAAAGGACATGTTCAAAAGTCCATATTCACAAATAGTAGACACACATAAGGACATTTTCACATGTATTAACACTCATAAAATACAAAATATGAAGGATTAAATATAATTGGAAATGACATATTCAAATGTCCTAAAAATGAATAAAGAATACACATAATAGATGAAGTTAGGAAAATTAATGTAAAAGCATGCATGATTATGTAATTTTATCAATAAGAGTTATGTTGTAAATTGAGTATATTCAATAACTAAGATAAAAAATAGTATATACAAATGTTAATGATGATAAATATCAAAATATGTAATGTTATGTAAAGAGATAAGCTATGAGTTCGATGATGTGGGAAATGTTATCACTCTAGAGTGCACCCTGCTTGAAGAGATGCAAGAACACCCTCACTCCAACTGACACAATAGGAAATTATCAGTGTGGGTGACTATATGATGAGAAGAACCTCAAAATAGGGCTGGTTCCCTTAATATTTGTCAGTTAAATGTGATATACTATGATTTTAGGGGTGAAAAGGGGAAGGGAAAACTGAAATAAAATCCTAATTAAAGGGCAGACACACCTGAATTGCTTATATTCTCTAGAAATTATTGAAATTTATGCACACATATAAATCAATAAAATTTACTATTTTTGACCGTAAGAATAAATACTTTAGATGAAGGTTTTAAAGGATTTTGGATCACTCATTAAATCACCTACAAAAGGTGAGATATGAAGAAATAGGTGAGGAAGGGACTTGTTAAAAGGAGATCTAATCTCTCTTATATAATGATACATAATAAAATACACACTATTTTTTCTCCAAAACTCATATGCAAAACAAAAAATTCTTTATTGATGTATGGTCCGAATTATAATCTCTTTTTCATCTCTAGGAATCCTAAAATAATGGCTTGATTAAGCCAATATATAAGTCTCAAAACCTAATTACAGCCAATGTGGGGTTCTAAGGAGATAAGGATTAGTATTGGTTGATTAAATAGAGATATAAATCCATTTAAAATATTTAAAATAATCATTAAAATATTTACCTCCAAAAAAAGTTTCATGCCTTTTAACCTTGGCATAGGAATAAGGTGGTGGGCCCAAAAAGTCATTATTTAAAATAATCATTAAATTCACCAAACATGCATGAAATTCAAGGTTGGAATAAAAGGAATGGTGGGTCTATGTTTGAAAATTCAAACTCTTTCATGTAATTCTACACCAATATTCAAAGGGAGACTCCACTTGATATGTTTAGAAGTTGAGTTGAAACAAGAGAAAGTCCTCCTTTGTATGGAAACCAAGAGTGCATTTGGAAAGCTTTGATAAGTCAACTCAACTTAACTCCATATTGCATGATATGATGATAAATTAATCCCTAGGTGGATAAATTTATCTTGAACTAAGTTATAAGTGTTGAAAGTCTTCAATTAACAAGATAAACAAGAATAGATGTGGCACTTGACAATATGTCAACTGAAACTCAAGACTAATCAACTCCAAATGGCCTCCACTTGCATGAAAATGGAACCTTTAAGAGTAAGATAAACATTAAATTCTCATGAAAAAACATAAATGTGAAATTTAACTAAAAAATTAAAGATTATAACAACCATCCAATGCCAAACTCAAACTTGCTTCCTTGATCAACTAGGCATATTAGGCCAAAAGACCTACTAGTCTATCTATACATTTGGAATCCATGAAACCTAAAAAAAGCACCATAAAACCTAAAACAATAAAAATAAGAGACTTGGAACATATTTATTCATCACCAAATATGTTATTTTGATGCAAGAACCCTCGCCATTCAATCAACATGGTTGGCTAGGCCTATTTTGCCTCATTTTTCAGTAGACTGGCCATTTTGATTGAGTTGATAGAGATGCTTCTAATATTATTTACAATTAGATGAATATTTTAAGATGAGAAACAAGTCCTATGGTTTGATATCCATTGATTAGATTCCATTTTTATACCTTGTACTTCATTTTACATGCTTTTTCCACAAAAAAAAATGATTTTTGCCCTCATTTGCACAAATCTATGCATAAAATTTACATTTATGGAATCCTTTCTGAGTTTAATTGATTTTTGAAATTTTTTTAGGTTGATCCATGATGATTTGATGGAAATAAAATCCACTTTTCTCAAAATTGGGTTTTTAGGTGTTTAGGAAGGTTTTAAAGCTGAAACTTCAAACTAATGATTCATGAGGTACAAATCTCAAAATCCCAAAATACTTCCATTTATAATTATAAAATTGACTCCTATGACATCCTTAAAAATATTGGGCTCCCATGATAAAGATATGAGAAGTTACCACATAAATGAAAATTGCCTATGAGGAATTGACTATATTCTAGGTTGCCTATGCTCTTAGCAATTGTTCACAAAGCTCAGCCCCTTAAATGATCTCAATTTTTCATGAATTATAAGTGCATAGGGGTAATCAAATCATAATAGGAGTGTGAATCCCAACTTCACATGTGGGGAAAAAATGAGCATTTAAATAGATGGCTTAAAAGGGTGCCTAAAACTACAAAAAGTGAAAAAAATCATTAAAATGAAAATAGATCCTTCCAAGATTCACAAATCTTGAAAAAATCATTTTGGGACCTGTACCATGCTATCAAAACACTTTGAAAGTCATTTTTCCATGAAAAGTCAAAAAATGCCTTTTTGGCCTAAGTGCTTATTTACCTACAAAATATTATGTGAGCATGGTTTGCATAAAATTTAGAGTTTTTACATTCTCTAGATGTCTTATTATGATTTAAAAACATCATATCATGTTTTTAAATCTTTTATTTGGCACTATAAGATTTTGAGGCACTCCAGAATGAAGCATGCTCCAATGGTGACCTCAAATGAACAGACTGAGGTCTGAGACAAAATAAATAACATGTGTATTTTCCCATTGGCCATGAAATTTTTTTAGATGGTTCTCCAACTCATTACAACTCTTTTAAAAAAACATTGTCTTAACTCCACTTGTAGCTCCCAAAAACTTCAATTTTATCTCAATTTTGACCTCCGTACATGGATTGTCTGTATTATTGACTGATTTTTCATGTTTTGGAAGTGAATTTCATGTATTTAGATGTCTTTAATTTCAAAAACACCTTCATTTGGCTCAATATTCCTTTTACAATTTTTGAAATAGCCTCTACCCTTGATTTCAAGCGTGTCATGACCTTCAACCAATGCACTTAAGACTAAAAATGACTAAGTTTCCACTTTCAGAGTTGGATATTGATCAAGTTTGAGCATTTTTATTAGTCATTTCACTTTAAATGGGTTGAGCCCTTATACAGTTATAATTTGTACAAGTCTATGTGGTTTACCTATATAGATGATCCTTTGATAATCATTTCATTGACCTTTTGAAGATAATGTCATCTTTTCCCTCAAATTTTTTATCCACTAGATATGGAACAATCTAAGAGGCCACTGTCCACTCTTATTTTTTCTAACATTGAAAGACCCTAGTAAATGGTTATAGGCTTGTCACCTTTAAGTATGGATATAAGTTAATAATCTTTGTTTAAATCTCTTCCTTGAAGATTATATGTTTCCATTTACCTTTGATGACCAACTAATCTTTGTTCCTTCAAAATTTCACTCTTCTTAGGTAAAGGCCTTTCTTGGCTTAGAAGGTGTTTTAACCTTAAGGCAGTTGTAGGTAATGATTGTGTTATAAGCCTATAGGGCATCATTATTATAGTTGTAGATGCTATTTACTCAGGTCCTTCTCTCTTTGATAGGATCCTACATTGTGCTTTGAATTCCTTTGAACCTCTAATAGAGATTAGTTCTAATAGTGTATTAGGGTCTCAAAACACTTCACAGTCCTCTTTGATCCTTAAAAAACCAACTTTACTATGATCATGTAGGCCTTCAGGTAGAGTTTAAGACTATAGATTATTATTATACATTAAATAATGAATAGACCCTATCTATTTTAAAGAATTTGTAACACTTTTCAAACACAAAATGACCTTTACCAAGTGAAACAAGGTCTCTTAAAACCCACTTCAAGCAGGATTAGCACTGTACCTATCTATGTTTGATAATTATAAGCCCTTTAGTATGGACTGTATCCATGTTTAAAGGTATAATATGTTTGGTGATAGGTAATAAGGATTTTATATGTTTATTTATTCTATGATTCATCTTTGGAAGATTCAACAACCCTAAGGAGATCAAAATCCCTCTAGGAATGTCTTAGACTAGCTCATTGCCCTGATGACAATGGCATTTGACTGTGGGTAATTTATATAGAACTATAAGCCTCCTTAAGATATTGTAATTTATATTACCTAGGTTATTTATATTTAAGGATAATCATGAAACCTTTAATAAATGTTTCACTCATATGCATTTACCTAGTTAAACAATAATCTCACCCTTGCCATATCCTTTCACTTGAAAGGAGTTTCGTTTCCTAATACAAAATTTAATGTCTTGAATGGATTGTAAATGGGAAACCTAGTTGATTGTAGGTGGTGTTGAGAGGAATATCCATTGACCTTGATATTCTCTTCTTTATAGATTGCCAATCTCTTCACTTAAATGAAAATAACTCTTTTGATGACTAAACTGACCCTCTTACCCTCAAGATTCCATTTTGAATAACTAGGCCTTTATAGCCAAGCTACAGGCCTGAAGGTTAATTTACATGATTTTAAATTCTTTGTTTGTAATCTTTACATACTTGAGATGACCTCACTCTTGGTGATTTAATGCATTAGATGCCATATTTATGGCTTTCACAACCCTAGATGAGGGATGCTTATATTCCTTAGAAAGCTTGCTTAATGATTAAACCCTTGCCACGATAGATAAGCTCCATACAAGCTTGTAGGGATATTTAATGCATTTTAAGTTACTATATTAAATGGACACAACATTATATGCTATTATTGTCTCGATACTTCCATGATTACTTCATAACATCAATGACCTTATCGAAAAGTAAAAAAAACCTTTTATGCAGACTCAAAGCATCAATTCACCTTCTTGAATATACTCTAACTCCTAAGGTTGGTCTTAGGTTATATTTACCCTTAAGTATTTTTTTTAAACTCAAAATTTCCTTAACCTTCCTCTATCCTGATTTAATCTTGAAAATTCTTGTACCTCTGACATAGTCTAACACTTTAATACACTTTTTTAGCAAACTAAACATCACTAAACCATACCCCTCCATCTACTAACATACTTTGAATTAAACTTGACTATACATCATGATTATTATCCCTTGGTTGCTATATTATTTTAGGGAATCATAATTTCTTGATAAGTAAAAAGGCTACCTCATAGCTATGATGACAACATAAAGATGCAATCAAAACTAAAGATGATTCATGAGAATCACTCCATGCTCCATATGAGAAATATCACAATGTATGAATCTTGTATTAACTATATATGACTGTATAGGTCATATTTTTATAGACTAAGGCTTGTTCATGACTTTAAGGAAGGTTCATAGGAAGATTTGATCTTCATTTCTCCTCATGATTGTTTGATTAGGTCACCCCCATCAGCCATGTATGAGTGTGCCTTAACTTATCATTCCTTAATTGTTGTCCTTCATGAAATATCACTATATAATACTATAAATACTCATTTTCACTACTGATTTTGGTGCCTTGACTGCTACCCATATAACCTTCATCTTCAAATAATATGACCAAATCTTATCTCATGAATTGCTTGGTGTCCTATAAAGAAGGTTTGTTTCAATTTTAAGTTTAACTGATCTATATGACCATATCCTAAATGGATTGATCTTGTTTAAATTTCCTCGTCCATGACTATAACTTGATTCTTGATTGGCCTATATCCTCCTTAACCATGCTTGATGATTCAACTAGCCCTTGGCTCTCTTAACAAACCTCCTTGGAATTAGGATAGGTATGAGGGGTGAATGAAGTGAAAATACATGAATAATGATGTAGAAAACATGATGAAGGGTGTAATGAAGGTGAAAACAATAGTGACAATAATTGAGTATAGTATCAATGGTATGAAGAGGCTAGGATGGTGGTGAAAAGAAGCATGGGAGATTATGAGAAGATCAAACTAAGAGGTTGAATGCAAAAAGAGACTCATGAAAATCACATCATATCAAAATTTATGCCATAATAGGAGACTAATAGGATGGAACTAAAACATGGTTTTCTCCAAAAACCTTAAAATTTTCAAAGATTCCTTAAAATATGCAAAACTACTACATTAAGACACACTAAAGCATGGAGATGGCTTTCTTAGCCATGAAACCTGAAGAATATCTAAGAGTTTCACTTTAAAATCATGAAATATTGATGAAAACCCTAAAAAACATGGATTATTAACAATTTGATGCTATCTTCTTCTCCTTGAACCGTACAAGTCTTCCTTGCAAGCTTGCCAACACTATAGATTGACTGGTTGACTTTGAAACCTCTATTTGACCTTAAATTGAATGAATAACACCTTTATAATTCCATGTATAACTATTAAAATTATTCAAAAATTTTACACAACTTGAATTTTTATGAAACTCTACCCAGATGAAGAGAAATTGAAGAAATATAACTGTCCTTTTGGATGCTAGGTAGCAAAATTTTCCCTAACTTCAAATGGATGATTCATGAGCATGGAGAATCCAATTTATAAACCACTTGAACCATAAATAATCCCTATCAGTCTACTTTATTCACCCTAAATTTGAGAGCTTTACCATCCTACATCAATCCATACTAGTATAAAACATATAGGCGTGTCTCTCTATGCTAAGAAGCAAGAAACCAAAAGGAAACTAGTTTAGGGCCTGTATGGACATGAACATTCATGAAATTGCTGTATAATCTTGGTAATTCCATAAATAAATCCTCCCCTACTGTGGATTATATGGATTCTATACTCTTCTTGAAAAATAATTGAAAATAAGCTGTTTTCTCCTTTTAAAAGCCAATTTATTCCTTTCCACCACTTGAAATAGGACATTGGAGAATAATTTAATGTCTATGATGCGAATTTACATATTTTTTACTCTTTTAATTTTTAAATTTGGCACGTGGGAGCTATTTTGGGGTCTTTTTGGCTTATTAAAGACATCAAAATACCTTTTTATGACTTGAAACTTTGGACTTAGGCTATTTTCACCATTTTGAACATGAAAAAATATCTTTTGAGATAATTTTATAAATTTTTAAATAATTTTTTATGGTTTTTAACCCCATTTTGTTGTTTTTGACCCAAATTTGTACTTTTAGACCATAACTGACCAATTTGACTAGCTACATTGGGAAATTGACCAGTTTGGGGAAAGTTTCAGATAATAGGGGTAGTAATTTGGCCTTGATAGGACAAATTAATAATAATAAAATAAGGATAAAATATATTTTTAATATGCCATAATGAGATAAATTATGAATGTATGTGTTGTCAAAAGTCAATGTGTAGCATGTAACTTAGTAGTGACAGTATGAGCTCACTAGGATAATAATGGTGTGAAGAACACTAGAGTTGAGTGGTTTTGTCCTTCACAATGATCCTATTTAAATGGAATTTTTTAGTGTTTGATAGTGAAAGTGCCTAAAAATTAATCTATAAATGATGTTCTATGTGTGAACAAGTAATCCAAGAGGGGAGATTAGTGTGATGTTAGTTAATAAAATTAAATCAAAACAAAAACACTAAAAAATAACACCTCTATCCTAAACACTAGGGTAAAAATAAAAAACTTAAAACACAACTAGAAAACAAAATATAAAATCACTTTTATCTTTCTTGTAGATCCAAATTTGCTTGTTTGATGAGTTTAGCATACTTGACTATGTGCTCAATAAATCTTTGTCAATGAAGCTCCATTTCTCCACCTCTCCTTGGCTTGGAAAATGGGCATGGTAACACTAAAATGAAGCTTTTTGGGAGTTATTTTGACATAATAACATTGCACATAAAAATATTTTTCACCTATTTGAGCATAATAACTTTTCACTAAAAGTGTTTAAAGATCAATGAGTAAGGCCTTCTATTTATAGCCTCCAAAGTTATCTCTCACCTAAGTTGAGTTAGGTTTGGATTAAGAATGGTTGAGTTAAAGATAACCCTAGGTGAGTGGAGGCTAACCCCAATTGAGTTAAGGTGGAATGTTTTATTTTCAATTAATAGGCATGGCTCACAAAGTTAAATATATTGTGAGAGCTTAACAACTCAATAAAATAATGATGAAGAATCTTGATATTTTGAATTTTTGAATTTCCATTTTTAGATATTCATTAATTTCAAATGGATTATTTAGATAATCATTTAATCTAGTTTAATTAGTTGATTCATTTTGATTAGTATTTTAACTCTTTTAGGAATTATTTATGCCCTACTTAATGTGTATATAGGCCAAACTGCTAATTGTTAGGTCGTAAGGTGATTGCACATGAATCCATGAGATTTTATTGTTATGTATAGGATGATACCCCAAATAGGGATGTCTCAAAAAAATATTGAGAACTAATGATTGATGTGTGGATGAAATTGGGTTATTTAGTGATTCTTAGGCTTAATTTGCATTGTTTAATAGAAATTAGTTTGAAGTTTAGTCAGAAGCTAGTTGTGGATAGAATGAGGTGTCTAAAATTTTCCCCTATTTGGAAATACATTTCAATGGTTTAAATATATAGGTATATTAACATCTTCTCAAGTAATTAAAATGTCCTTAATGCTTAATTCCCTAATAGGTAATATATGAGCCCTGAATGCCCCCTTAAGGGAGTACGTAGTAAAGAATGTCAATGATAGGTCCCTAGAAAGAAGTAAAATGATGGGACATAAAGAAAAAAAGTGGGGGGTGGGGGTGGGTGGTAAATACTAATTTTCCCAAAGGTGGTTATAATCAGTGACACAATGAGATGCTCTAGTTGGGCAGATAAAAAGGAATGATTTGCCCAAATGTGGTTATAATTATCGAAATTGTGATGTAAAAAGATAATTATTTTCCCAAAGGAGGTTATTTCTTCTCAAGTAATGAAAATTTCCTTAATTATTAATTCCCTAATAGGTAATAGATGAGCCCTGAATGCCCCCTCAAGGGAGTACGTAGTAAAGAATGTCAATGATAGGTCCTTAGAAAGAAGTAAAATGATGGGACGTAAAGAAAAAAAGGGGGGGGTGGAAAATAATAATTTTCCCAAAGGTGGTTATAATAAGTGACACAATGAGATTCTCTAGTTGGGAAGATAAAAAGGATGATTTTCCCAAAGGTAGTTATAATCATCAGCATAATGAAAACATGCCCCTACAGGGTAAAAAAAGGATAATGATTTTTCCAAATTCAATTATAATCATTAACATACATATAGATTAAAACATAATGATTTTACCAAAGGTGGTTATAATCATTGGCACTATTGTTTCACATAATAGGGCAAATTAAAAAAATGGGAGCTTACATATTGAATCCACACTCACAGAGTAAAAGTAAGCTAGTATAGAGGAGAAACATGAATTTGCGTGACTTGTTAGTATGGAGATGCACTTCCTAACTAGAAAAGAGTAAAATGTATTCATTATTTAATTAATATATATGTGGTAATATTTTTATAGATCATAAATTTGTCAAGTGACCAAGGAGAAGTACCACAACATTATTGCTTGTAAGATTTCCTGAGCTGATTTTTGCTGTAGCACATGATGGTATGCATCATGATATAAAAAACCATGATAAATTAGCCATAATATGTAGAAGGAATTATAATCAATATAATAAAAAAATTAAAATAATGCACCAATGATAAAAACCATGATGATAATTTGACATATGAATATGGATAGACTTGAGTATAATGCACAAGGAATCACCCAATGAATGTAGACATACTAAGTCAAGGCACATCAATAAAAGTAAAAAAATACATAAATAAACAAAAAACCAATAAAAATAATAAAACATTAATAAAAATAAACAAACAAGTAATAAAACACTAAAAAATAAACATAAAGACACAACAAAACACCAAGAAACAAAAAATGAACAAAACAATCAAAACAAACTCAAATAAACACAAAAAATGGTTAATCACAATGTTAGTGTAAAAAAAAAACAAATTATTCATGAATGTTTAATAGAATTGTTATGCTTGGTGATAGGGTGACACCTAAGCTAGGTAGCAATGATGTAGGTATAATAACACAAGAACAATAGAACAATGTTTACCCTAGGTGACAGGGAAATGATGAGACAAAAAAGATGACAAACATACAAAATGGAGGGAATATAAGAAAAATAAAGGGTAACCGAGTTAACTCCATATGTACTAGGCAAGTGGACACTACCTACATAGTTTTATGGACATAAAATCCAACATGAACTTCAATAAAAATCTAGTTCTCCCAAGATATGGGATAGAATAAAATTGATGAGAAGGAAATATGATTGACTTGTAGAATACAATGGGAATGATCTCAAAAAATAGAGAGTGCATGAAATAGAGAATACTTATAAAATGTCAAGAGCATAAAATGAATCCAAGTGGGCATGAATGTATCAAATTTAAAAACATAATGAATAAAACATAAACTCACAAAAATGAGAGCATAAGGCTTAAGTTAGACAAGGATGGGGGAACTAAAGGAAAAGTGGTTACTAATGAAATAGTTAGGAATCATAGGTTCCTTATGATAAAGAAGTGTTCAATAAATAAATTAAGGTGTGGTTAAGCTATCCCGAGATACCCCATGTATCCTAGTGCTTCCCACATAGTCTGTTAGGACATTAGGCTGATGTAGTTCTCTCAAAAATGGGATGAAAAAGACCAAGGTTGTATATAAATAAATAGAACAAATAAGATGGCCCATACCAAAAAATTTTATGGATTTATATTTCACATGGATATCCTAAGCCAATTTTCATGATTTTTGTGATTTTATAGATCTTTTAAAAATGGTAATTGAAATTTTCAAGCATGTCAATGTAATTGAGAATGTTGAGATACTAAACTATCCAAATCACAAAATGGAAATAGCATGGATTAGGTTTCTCTAAAAATGGTGAGAGCATTCAAAATTAAATTTCTCATAAAATAATAGACCATTAGATAAAGGTGACTGAGCTAAACTCAAAATAAATTGAGCATTGCCTATATAGTCCCAATGGGACCTCAAGACAATTTAGTTCCACCTTATAGTGGAGGATTTAAATAGGTAACAATAAGCTCTTGAGTTATGAAAATTGCATAATATAGTATAGGAATAACAGGGTGATATGTTAATGCATGGTAAAGGTGTTGCTCCTAATTTGTCCATAGGTGGTTATAATTAGGAAACAAAAACATGGTTTAGTCATATTAATTTGACCAAAGGCAGTTATAATTAGTAGTATCAAGAATAAAATGTGATAATAATGCAGAATTTAATTGTCAAACCACTGTCATGATAGTCCAAGATATTATCTCTATCTAGAATATTAAATCAACTACTGAAAATTTATCTGAATCTTCTCTCTAAAGTTGTCTAAAGAACCAATGAAGTGGAAAAAAGTTCAAAAGGGTGGGTAGGGAGTGTAAAAATAAATTTGGTTAATAGAGAAGGTATGGTATAATGGTATACAATATGGTAAAAGGAAAATTATGATATGGTACAATGTAAACAATCCTCATAGACAATACATTGGGTCTTTCAAGAAAAAATAACACTTGAGATGTATTATGTTGATGGGCTCATCAAGTTCATCTCCATCTAGCATAGTGAACCTATATGCGTTAGATCCATAGTTGGAAATATTGACATATAGGCCTATCTAATTGGGTTTGAACTTGCCATTCTTCTTCTTGGTCATGGTGTTCTTTTGGTTTTTTTAGGATAAGATCACTAGGTTCAAACTCTTTGTATATGAATCACCAGTTATATTGACCAAGGAGCCTATTTTTTATGCTTGAAGGTTGTTGATGGTGGCCATGCACTTTTATTATATGAAATATAGCTCTTACATGAAAGCTAATCTATAATCTTCATCATCCAAGATGTGTTTCAATGAGATATGTAGATCAGGTAACTTGACCTCAATGCGAAGGATGGCCTCAATGCCATAAACTAGGGAATATGGTTTGGCTCTTGTTAGAGTGTATTAATTAGTATGATATGAAAAGAGGGGATGAAATATTTGTAGGTGAAAAGTGTGGCCAACATCATTGATAATCATTTTAAGGAGATTGGCAATGGTTTTATTAGATGCCTCTGATTAGTCATTACCTTATGGGCAATATGTGGTGAATTTTTTTGAGTGTTGTACTTAGCACAAACTACTTTGACATCCTTATTTTTAAATAATCCACCATTATTAGATATAATGTTAGATGAGATACCATAGTGGCATATGAAATGGTTAAAGATGAATTTAGAAATCTATTTTCCAGTCAAATAAGTGAGGGGTATAGCTTTAACCCACTTAGTGAAATATTTGGTAGCGATAAGGATGTGTGTATGTCTATTAGATGAGGTATGGTTAATCTTCCCAAGGAGATCGATTCCTTACATTATAAATGGCCATGGTGTAAGCATTAGTTCTAGTGTTTTATCTAGGTCATAAAACAAATTAGCATTCCTTTAACATTTGTCACACCTTTTGACATAAGTAGATGTATCTACTTTCATAGTTGGCCAATATTAACTAGTACATAAGATATTTTTAACCAAGATGGCCCCACTGGTTTGGGATCCACATACTCCTTCATGTAATTCCTTCAACACTAATAGAGCTTATGTCTAATTTAAACAATAAAGTAGAGTTACTTCAAAGATTCGATGATAAAGGGTTGGGACAAGTAAGGTATAACAAGAATATTGGTGTGTAAAGTATTTAATCATTGTGATGATTTAAGGTTCATGAGTAGGTAATAGAATTTTTTCAATGAGGAATTAATATTATTTTGTCATGATAGTGTGGAAGATCAAATAACCAATGGTATCCATGACATTTTCTATAATGTTACAAGACCTAGGTATATGTTCAAATTATATGTCAATACTCTACTACTTGATAATGTCCACCATGGCATTGTATGGTACTAGCTTGTCATCTTTGGTTTGAAATTATTCTATAACTGTTGGCCAATTTTGGCCCACATACCAAGCTTGTGCGTAGATGGATCAGGTTGCTAATAGATGAGTAGGTAAACAAAAGTTATGAATGGAATGAGTGGTTCAAGGATCTTAGTTTGCTCATAAATATTTTGAAACACTTTAAGTTCACTTAAATTATAATTTTAAAATTTATATAAGATAGGTCTAAAGTGTTGTTAAGACCCTATGGGATGTCAAGAGTGCTTGGAATGACTATGGAGGTGCATTGAATTCATTTAGTTATTCATTGTGTTCATCTAGACATTTTGAGTCTAGTGGGAGAAATCTTGAGTAGGTATTTTTTTGACATTATCATTGCCACATGTGGATGAGTTAGGGATAATTGATCACATAGGCCTGATCAAAATAGTCCCAAGAACATATGCACTAAGTTTTAGGTCATCTAATGAAGTGCATCATAATATATGAAGATCCAAAGTTGTCCTCTTAGATAAAATTTGTTAAGTTTCCATACTTAGCCAATTTACAAGAAAGCTCAAATAGAGCTGAGTGATCATATTATCGAGGCCATATCCCACACGTGGTAGTATCAATAGAAAATGGTCATATGGGTATGTTCATTTTTATTCTTAGAGCATATGATCCAAGTTTTAGGCCATGCATCTAAGTGTGACAAAAGTTATGCATGTTCAACTTAGGTTCCTCAGATAGAATTCATTAAGTTTCCATACATAGCCAATTTTAACCATGATAGGCACACACACATCACATAGGAAGAAATAGAATATCTTATTTGTCCATTTTTTATCTTCACTTATAAATATCTTAGATCTAATGGATTAAGTGGGTTTATCCTTTTTAGTATCAAAAACATCTCCTAAAAATTTGGTGCCTCCATGACCTCTTTGCTTCTAGATTCAAGCCTTCAAAGTTGGTCAAAAAGTGATTGACATTCACACAAACTTCAAATTAGAGATCAATAAAAAATCCATTAAATATTAAATTTTATGGTATGTGGGACATCAAATACATCTATGTAGACATCAAATGATGATCATGTAGACATCAATTTTAAGACTTGGTAAATAGCCATTGGTTTTCAAATAATGGGTCCCAATCAGATTTAATGACACACATTCAATCATACATTCAAATCTAATGGAGAGCAAAGGTCAAAGGGGTTAGTGAATCTCAAAAGCAAATGTGTGCATGATAAGTTTTAATAACACATTCAACTGGTAGAGGATCAATGATCAACATTCATTCAAATTACCAAGATCTAATGGAACAAGATGGGTCAACATGTCAATGAGTTGAGTCAAATATTAACAACTAATTCAAACAAAGTCAAGCCCAAGAATTTTGATGGAGGTTGAGAGACTATTTTTGACCAGAAGGAAATGGGTCTTACAAGATCATCTTTCCACCATTGAAGCTCGATCTAACTCCATTAAAGGGACACATTGATGTAGTCAATTATAAATAATAGAAATGGACTACCATTGGAGCTTAATATGGACCTCATTTTATATAGCTTACAGGGTCATATATGAGTATGTTCACCATTATCAAAGGAGGACATGCGTATATAATGAACTCTTAGTTCCTGTAGAGATATAATGGATCTATTTAGCCTATTTAAATCATGTAAAAGGTGATGCAGTCTATAGGTCTACATTAATATGGACAACTATAAGAAAAACAATAATATTAGATTGGTTTTCCACATATAGATGGACCTATGATCCAAACATAGAGATAAATAAGATATTTGATTAATGCCAAGGGTCCTCATCCTTTAGCATGGCCATATTTTTGACAAACATCTACCTAAAATGAAAAAAACCATGATTCTATTAGATCCATGAGAATGAAGTTTTGTCTTCAAATGAGAGATGGTGTGAAGGGTCAAAGAAAGGGTATAGTGTTGGGAACTATGGCTAGGGTCATTCAATGCATCCTCAAAACTTTGGAGACTTTCTCACTAAAAAAGTCATGGGTAGTGTCCTGATTGATCAAAAATATGGTAAGGATTTCATTGGATAAGGAGTAAAAGGTGGAAACTTAGGTTCAATTAATGACTCAGGATGGTATGTTCCCTCTCTAATGGTGTGATCCCCCTTTCTTTCTCTCTCTTTCTCTCCTATATATCTTGGTCTCATTCCGCTCAATGGGTTCTTAGCTCTTAGAATTTATCATTATTTTTTAGGACAAGGATACTCATTGAGACTCTTGAAAAAGTGTTCTCATTTGATATAGTTAAACCCTATCAAAATATTATAATAACTACCTTTTAAATTAAGAGGATCAAATCTTTGCCTATCTCTTATCTTTAATTAGTGCTTAGCATGCTTGTGTATGGTGAATTTATGAAGGAGGTTCTTCCTAGTTTAATGTCCTTATACTTGCCTCTTTGAAGGTGTTTTCAATATAAATTACAAGTCTAGATTAGTATTCTACTTGGAACCTCTTTTATTAAATATGTATGAAACTATTAATATTGTGAGATTGAGTAAGCCATAGTTGTATTCTACTGATACAATGTGTGTTCAATCTTATATGAGTGTCCACTTAACTTTGGCACATCACCTTTTAGTCTTATTAGGATCCCTTATCTTCTTTTTAACCTTTTTATCTATGAAGAATTAGTTTGGAATTAGTGAGCATCAAGAGGAAGCCAATATTTTCTGAAGTTTTAACCCCACCATAGGTGACTCGCATCCTAGGGTTGTTCTCATTATGTATCTCAATTAGAGGGATACTAAAGAACTCTCCCCAAGGGTGAAAATTGAGTTGCCAATAGATTATGGCATGCCTGATGGGACTACACTCCAAAAGGAAGATTGATCAAATTTGATGCTAGTTTGATCAAATTTACAGTAGTTAAGCTACCAAGAAACAACATCTGGTAATTCCAAAAGTAAGAATCAACACTCTAGTGTATATTGGTAATTGTTCTCATGCCAAAGGTGATAATAAGGTTAGTTTCAAGTGGTATTCACTTTGAATTTATTGAACTACAATTAAATTTAGTAAAAAAGATTAAGGTTCACTAATACACATCTATATCAGGGAACCTTTATTCTTAGGTCATTTTTAAGGCCTACCCCTACAAGAAGACCTTTATTAAACCCTTACATATCCATGGCATCCCCTAGATATTTTATGGATTTTAATGGCTAAAATCCTCTAGACCTTGCCCAATATGATCTTATCCTAGTTGCATTAGTTAAAAGTGTTCCTTTTTATACTGGTGACCAAGCTATAATACCTTCTAAGCACCTCATGGACATAACCAATTTTTACAATATCCATAATAGCACTAAGGAAAATATAGATATTAGATTATTAGCTACTTCTTTTTAAGGAAAGGGCCTAGATTAGTATAGAGGCCTTACTACCAATTCCATTTAAACATGGGACTAATTAAGGGAAGCCTTGTGTAAAATATTTGAGGATAAAAGTGACCATTTTTCACTTGCAAAGAAACTAATTTCCATTAGGAGAGATCCTCTTGAAGTCATGCAAGACATCAACACAAGGTTCCAAATAACTTAGGATAGAATCCTAGTCTCAGTTAGACCAACCCCTAACTTTTTCTTTCTATATTATTTGAAGTATTTAAATAGTAATATAGTAGTGATGATATAATCTAATGGGGGAAATATACTTCTAGATGCATATGAGGTGGTCATCAAAGAATAAAATTGTCTATTTCAATCTATCAAGCTTAGGCCCAAACCACCAATTCCCTTATTTCCTAAAATTAGACCACCTCCTATTCATATCCTTCCATTGGATGTCATTCCTCCTACACTAAAAATTGATGTAATGCCTACAACAAAATAATAAAAAGCTTCCACTACTGGATCTAGTGACTCATAAGACCAAAACAACTTCTAAGATCTCAAGAGCATGTTTTAGTCCTTAGGGAATGAGCTAGTAAATGTCAAAAGGTAGAAGGTTTTTAATAGGCCTTATCAAGGTTCATATCAACCTCAATAATAATATTTTCAAGAAAACATTCCACATACAAAGGGAACTATCAAGGCTAAGGATAAGGTCAAAACTAAGGACAAGGGCAACATGGCTACAATAGGTAGAATAACTATAATCATAGTGTTTCTATCACTTACAACACCTTGGTACTAGTTGAAAATAATATGTCTAAATAAGAATTAGGTACCATGCCTTAGAATTAGTCTTTTGGTCAACATATTATACTAAATATTAACCTCAACCAAGCCTTCAATGATCAATGGAAGCAAGATACTAATTTTGGGCTCCACCAAGCTCTCATGGACCAAAATGTAGAGGTGACTATGATGACCAAACCAAAATATCCTACACAAGGTCAAGGGTCTAATCAAGTACCAAACCAATTAAATGCTATGATGATAAATTGTGAATAAGAAGAGTGCTATGCATCTAACTAATAGGCTAGTTTTAGCCAAGCCTACATTCCAGTGGCTACAAATACAAGATTTAAAATAAGGAACATAGATGGTAATTAGGAAGCTTTCAAAGAGATTCCTACCATTACTCCTTCATTGACAAAGGAAAATGAACCTGATGTCACTCCAAAGGTTCTAGTACATCTAAATAATTATAATCAAGGGAATATTTTTAAGCCCCAAGGCTCACAAGTTCAACAAACAATAATGTTGGCTCCCAAAGCACAAGCAAAGGTTGGTGGTTGACCCATCAACATTTTTTAACAAATAAATAAATATAATGTGAGTGTGCCCATGTGGGATATGCTCTCCATGCCTATTCAAGTGGATATTATTCAAGAAGCTTTGTCCAAGATTAATGTTACAATAGTTACAATTAAGCCACCAAGCAAGGTGAATGAAGTTCATACCAATGCAAACAAAGGTACAAATGAAGGGCAATTAGGTAAAGTAGTCAAGCCTCCTCCCTTTTATATTTCAGTGATCATTGTCAACTCTCTAGTGCACAATTTATTATTGGATAGTATGGATAGTACCTTAGTGATTCTAAAGTCCATAGATAATCAGCTTAGTGTAAAATATGGGCCCCAATCTAAAAGAGTGCTATAACTTGATGGTTCTTCTACCAATCTATCTAGCATAATCAGAGACCTCAATATGACCTTGTATAATTGTCCTAGTGTCTCAATGGCTCAATATGTATTGATCTTGGATGTGCCTCCTCTCTTTATACTATGCTTATCCAAAGAGTTCATAATAAATATAGGAGGCTATCTTGTAGGAGATTGGTTATATATGGCATTTAGAACAAGGTATGGGGATAAAGTGTCAACATTAATTACACCATCATTGATGAGGATGAATTTTAAATGGGTCAAGAGTTGAATGCTCATCTAGAAGAGGTACTAGACATGTTCTTGGATGAGCTATGGAATGACAACCAATTGGTGGATCGCTTAGAGGGTGTTGAGGAAAGGGACTTGGGTGTCTACTATTTACATAAAGAAAGTCATCCCATGCCATCCCTCATGAGGCCTAAGGAAGATCCTAGTGGTATATAGATGTTTTTATTTGATGGTTTAAGGAGAAAATATGGGGTGGGTATAAGTGTTCTACTAACATCCCCTTTAAATGATAAGTACTTATCTTTATAAAGGTTCTAATTCAGCTACTCTTGCAATGCAATAGAATATGAGGGTCTCATCCATATCTTTTAATGGGCTAGTGAAAGAGGGATTAAGCAATTGAAATTATATGGGGACAGTGAATTGGTTTCAAACCAAATTAGAGGTTAGAATGTCACTAAGAACCCTTTAATAAAGTCCAAAAAACATAGATTGTGGGACCTAATTGAGGACTTTGAGGATTTAAACATTTAATTAGTGCCAAGAGGTCAAAATCAACATGTTGATAGACTAGAAGTTGTGGGGGCTCATTTTGATATCCCCAATAAATTGAAAAGGACCAAGGTGCAACCACATGTAAAAGTGGTAATGAGACCATTAGTAATAGATAATGAAGCTCATTGGTAGGTCTTTGAAAATGACAAAAAAATTACATATTTATTACAACAAGAATTAGATTTCTTCTCCCTCAACCACAAAAATTTGTAGCATTACTATGAGGAAAAAATTATTTAACTAAGGTCCAATAATCTTTTTAAAGGGGTAGTCACCCTATAAGGTCTCTTTCATGAATGGGAGCATATGAAGAAAGATAAATTAGTGATAACAACTAATGGAGAAAACTATGAGAGAGTTCTTATCTTTGAAGGCAAACTCCTCAAGCTTGGAAAGGTAAGCACTAAAGCTTAAAGGCACACTTTCATAGATATTTGTAAGTAATATGCAAACATATTTTCTTAGAAATATAGTGACCTAAGAAGCTTTGATCCTAAGTTGGTCCAACACACTATAGAGGTAGAGGCTAATGTCAAGCCTATCAGGTAGAAGTAGAGGCCTATAAACCCTAAGATTGAAGAGATTATGGGAAAAGAATTGACCAAGCTTATTGAACCTATGATCATAGTCCCAATTAAGCACTCCTCATGGGTAGCTAATCTAGTACCTCTTAAGAAGAAGAAAGGGGAGATCAAACTATATGTAGACTTTAGAGATCTTAATAGGGTATCTTTGAAGGATCATTCTCCTCTACCATCCATAGAAAAACTCCTACAAGTAGTTTTTGGTTTAGAACACTTCTCTTTTAGATGAATATTTAGGTTATAAAGAAGTTCGAGTGAGAGAAGAAGACCAATAAAAGACTGCCTTCACCACTAAGTGGGGTACATTTGCTTATGAGAAGATGCATTTTGGATTACGCAATGCTAGGGTGACCTTTCAAAGAGAAATAGACATGGTATTCCAAGGGATGATAAATCAAATGGTGTTGGTCTAATTGGATGACATCATAGTCTTCTCCAAGAATCCTAATGAGTATATGGATAATCTGAAGCTAATATTTTAGAGATGTAAAGAATATGGGATATATTTAAATCCAAATAAATATGTGCTCTCTATGTATGAAGGTAATTTTTTGGGTCACATTTTAAAAAAATAAGCATTATCCATTTACCCTGATAAAGTAAGTGATATCTTAGCCTTATCCTTGTCAAAACACAAGAAAGGGATCTAGAGTGTTGATTCAAGTTTTATGCACACCATAGTTGAATGAGGTAGCCTCTAATGTTTTAGGATCTTGATAGAGGTAAAATTCACTCTAGGGCATGCATTTTAGGTATGTGGTTAATTTCAACCTATTTATGGAATAGGGGCATGACATGTGGGTTGTTGACAAGGTTTTTAGATGAAGGTGTGTCTTTCTAATAGAGTGAATCTCTATGTGAGATGGATGGGTGGCTGGTTTTTAATCTAAAGTTATTAAGTCTTAATAAAAAACTCAAAAAAGGAAGGTAACATAGGGTAGAAATTAAGGCTATATGTTTCTTGATAATCACTTCCCTGGTTGGTTTCTAAACAGACCTATGCTTTCTAAATCATATACATGTTGCTAGTAATAATAACACACATACAGTCAAACACGATTAGGAAATCTAAGTAAATATAGATACAAGGAATTCACAAGCCTCAAAAAAAGTTTGATCCTTTTAGGTAAACTATTACACACCTTTAATTAGGAGATTATGACTTGAAAAAATAAATTATTTGAGGCAATTATTGCAAACACATAGAAAACTACACCAAAGAAAGCACTAGTACACAATCAAAAATATGATTCAATCAACTTGACTAACTTAATGAATATATTCACTAATATTTCAATAGATATTACACATCTAGGATCAGTATATCAATTAAAATAATCAAGAATATATTCATAGCTATAGCACACTAAAGATTATTGAAACACACAACCATGAAATAACAACTAATTATACAAAATTGGAAAGAAAATACTCAAAACACTTTGTTGATGATTATCATCATATAAAATGTGAAAAATTGGTAACTTGAGTGTGTATAATGACACCTAACCCATAGGTCCCTCCTACTTGATTTCATGTATTGGAATGCATAATGCATTCATGAGACCATAGGATCTCTCCTACAAACCATTACCAAAACACTAATAACATAGACATTATGTACAAACTAGTCTTTGCATTATTTCCTCAAATGAATAATATAATCTATAAATATATTATTAGGCTAAGAAATAAGAGTGCCTACTAAATAGGCATAAAAGTTTGTTTTGTATAACAAATAATTTGTTGTGTGAAACCAATTTTAATTGTTATGGAATGTTTGCATGCATAAAATAGTTGTGCAAATATTTGAAACATAATAATTAATAAATTGTCTCCCAATAAATCTTAACACATGAGAAAGTGTGAATGATCATTTAAACACCCTCTCTTAAGCATAAAATAGGGAGTAAGAAAAGAGAAAGCAAAGAGACTGATGAGTCCTTACAATTAGGCCTGATTAGGTACCATGTACAAATCATAGTGAAATACAAAGTGTCCCTATGGTAACCAATCCATATTACTAGATTATATCAATGATGAATCACTGTAACCACCAAGTCAAATAGGAACTAGTACTCTATATGAGGCTAACTCTATAAAAAACATTGATATCAAAATACATAGGGAAAAAGAGTCACCAAGGATGAAATGTATCACCACAAGGTGCCCAAGAACTAGTAACAATAACTAAATTTGAGAGATCAAAAAACATATGTTTTAAGGTTTCCCAAGAAATCAAATGTCTCAATACTCAAAGATAAAGTTGAATAGGTGCAATAGATGGAATAAAGGCCATCAAATACAAATACACTTAATAAACTACCTCCAAAAAAAATGTGGTGTACTAACAATGAGCACAACACCTGAAGTAATATGTCCACACACCCCCCATAACGTTGAAGTGGGTGTAGTGAAAAAAAAACCATATGAATGAGTGGGCAAATCCCACTATGAAAACACTAAAATGCTAACACTGGGATACACCAGACTAGTTACACTCCAAAAAGAGAACAAGCTCCAAAAAAATTTGAAGGAGACTATCAACATACATGTGAAATATCTCAAGAATATGTTCATGGTGGTGATAGGATATTAAAAAATTAGATAAATAAGTGCTCAAACATGAATCATACACATGAAATAAAAATATCCATGAAATGTAGTGTGACTATAACCAAAGGTCCCATCATACAACAATATCACCAATGAATGCATGAATGTCTATAATGCACTCAAGCTATGTAAAATGAGAGATGCAAATTCAAAAAACAAATATGCCTAACAAAGATCTCAAAACAATAAGGAAAATCATAAGGTAAGAGGATTAATGTGTGATTGAAGAAGTTAAATAGTGGAGGAATGGTGCTTGTAGTGTCCTCACCAAGAATGCCTTTTACGCCACCAAGAATGATCTAAAATCCACCCTAAGTCAACATGAATGGTGGGTGAATATGCCTGCATATGTGTGGGTGCACAATCCAAAATAGGAAAATGTGAGGTAATATCCATAGAAGCGTCAAGTAGATCATGTTTAACCATTGTAATCTCAAGTTTCTTAGGTTTGAGTGAAGGTGTAAAAGAGCCCATATGTAACTCATAATCCTCACGAAGAGTGGAACGAACAAAAGATGGAGCTCTATCAATAGATCCCAAAGAAGACGAATCACCTGCATCATAACCAAAGAATAGAGTGAATAATGTCCTATAAATTCTTCTCAATGCCTAAAATTCTAGTAGTGTGACCCATGGAATGAAGCATAGGAGAGCCAAAGCCAGTGGTATGTTTCTTAAAAGAAGTAGGCATAAGTGTAGGTGGAACTAGAGTGGGATATGTAGAGTGTGTAGAAATAAAAGGTACATAAGTATCATCTATAATAATAAGCACCATGAATAATGGGCCACTTATAATCTAGTAAATTTCACTATAAAAGTGCATTAAGTGGATGTATACTAGATTTAATAACACTACATGTTGGAATGCTAGACTAATGTTGTGTACCAAATAGTTTTTTTGTAGATAAAAAATGAGGGCATCCTTTCCATGAATCAGGTAGTGCAAAAGAGAATTCTACATCAAAAGTTTCATTTTTACTTCATAAAGTTCTAGAAAGAGGCCATAGGATTAATGGGTTGCATAAGACTTGGTAGGGTACTAGCAAGAGTCATACCAAAGTCAAAATTAAAAGAAATAACCACTATATTAGAATGTGCATTAGTATGTGGAGGTGTTGATACCTCATCTAAGTGACCACTAGTAGTAAGTGTCTCATACTCAAAAAATATGTCCTCATTAACAATGGAAGGAGGACAATAACTAATAGGAGAAGATGAAGATGCTAGAGAGTCCTCATGCAAATCATCATCAAGTGAAACATTCTCACAATAAGGAGAAGGTGGTGGGGAAACACTATCACCAATAGAAGAATCCTTACTATAAGAGAGAGGAGAATAAATAGGAACATGTGGAGGTGAATTGACCTCATCAAATAATGTAAAAATAATGTCCCAAGCTACTTTAGGTAATGTGGCATGCTCAATATGAGTTTTCAAACTGTCATAAACATGGAGGTGAATGAATACAAGTGACTTTTTTTATATGGACACAAGCCACATAATATCATCCTCATCTATAAAAATGGGAAAGTCACCAATGAAAACTCTCCATAATCCCTTAATTTATAAGTATTGCATCATCCTAGTTTTTTAGTTGTAGTTGGATGAACTAAGGAGTTTAAACATACAAGAATCCATATATAAAGCCATGAAATGGGAAAAAATAACCAAATGCAAAGAAATGAATCCCTTAAAATGGACATCGGTCACCACCAAAAATGTGTCTACAAGTAAAATATGTGGCTCCAAAATGTAAAATTCTCACTAAAGTTGGGATGTTAGTCACAACCAAAAATATGTTCACAAATGAAAGGAGAACAAATCACACCATAAAAATGAAGTTTTTTGCAAGGGGGTCTCACCACCTATGAGACCAAACCTCTCTCTCTAGTCTTTGACACATAGAAAATAATATGACCTCCAACAATATTGAATGCTCCAAGAAATGAATATGGGCATAAGAAGGCCAAATAAAGGTATTTTTTCAAAGTTGGTATTTTTCATTTAAATTGACTTCAATGCAATGAGAATGAAAAAACATCAACTTTTTCAAAAAATAGCCCTTAATTCTAAGTTACCATGTAAAATTTATTAAGATTTCAAATTCCCATAAATTAAGCCAATTTTAATTATAAAAATGCTCACCAATTAAAAAAATAGATCAAATATGAAGGGAAGGTGGTCATGTGACCACTTGTTGGAACCAACATGGAACCAAAAATGTAATCATTTTATTTTTGAGGGGAAATTGACCTCTTTCCAACCTGACCCTCACCCTCCATCTTCAATAGGTGAGAGAAGATGGTAAAATAGTAATACCTCAAATAAATTGCTCTTTTACAATGCTAGGCATGTTTACAATGCTTTCCTTCCACTTTAAATTCACCCCATGTTTGAGAATGATTTGCCAAGATAAATAAATACAATTGGCAATCAACAACACAAAAGCCTAGCCAAAAAAATATGGAGATAAAGGAATCACACCTTAATTGAGAAAATTTTTAGCTTCTTTTGCAAGCCATCAAAGTGAAACTTTAAGTATAATCTATTTTAAAATAAAGACTTAAAAAAATATAAGCTTGACTAATAACTAGATAGGTCATGGTAGGTAACAAGTGGTTTGAGGACAACTATCGATGAGCAAAGCCAAGTGAGAAGTTGATGGAAATTTTGATCAAAGAAAAAACCATATAAACCATGATCTTGGGCTGAGTAGCTAGTGGGTGGTGGTAAGGATTTGAATTGAATTACAGTCTAACTAAACCTATAAATTAGAAAAGAGTAATGCCATTCCATACCAATACCGTGAACACCATATGGAGGTAGGTTGACTATTAAAAAATATTTTTGATGATGATAACAAAGTCTAAAAATGTGTGGAGGATAGCAGTCATGAATAAATTCTATTCCAATACTATGCAAGTTATTAGAGGAACATTTGGACTTTATTAAATAAAAATAGGACTCAACTTAGAATAATCTATTAGAGATCCTTGTTTCAAACTTGAGTAGCCTTGAGAGATCACCACTAAACTTAGATATTTTATGTAACATTCTACCATATTTTAGGCATTAACTCAATTAGAGACTTGAGATAATGCTCGATGATGTTAAGATAATATCACTTTGAGCCATTGAAGGTGAGTTTAGAGCTCATTACATATGCTACGAGGTGAGCCGATTGAGTCAGAGGTTGTTTTAATTCCTACCAAGCTATTAAACATGACTAGTCTGAGTGTATAATCATGTTAGTTATATGAGTAACTTAATAAACTAAGGGTCTTAGATCCTCTTCTATAAAATCTCCCTTTCAAAAAAATTCATCCCCATAAAATTCAAAATAGAGAGTAGAACCTAGTCAATATCCAATAGGATCATATCCATTTTTAATGGAGCATGCTAATAGGCAATGACAATGGCACTGAAGCTAAGTGTGGGTAGGATGTGGGACTCAGATTGAACCAAATATAAGGATAATGAATATCATCTCAAATTTTAAAAATGTAGTATGGCCTAAGTTGTGAAATAAATCTACAATAGAAGACATGTAATAACTTCCTTAGATATCAAAAACATCATGAATTGTCTAGGCTGAGTAATAGTTACATGGAGGTGTTATGATACCATATTGGAATGCATAATGCATCCATGAGACTAAAATATCTCTCCTACAAACCATTACCACAACACTAATAACATAAACATTATACAAAAACCAATCTCTACATTATTTTCTCAAATGAATAATATAATCCACAAATCTCTCTCACCACCTTATTAGGATAAGAAATAAGAGTGCATATTAAATAGGCATAAAAGTTTGTTTCACACAATAAATAATTTTTTGTGTGAAACTAATTTTAATTATTATGGAATGTTTGCATACATAAAATAGTTGTGCAAATATTCAACATAACAATTAATAAATTGACTCCCAATAAAGCTTAACACATGAGCAAGTGTGAATGATCATTACAACATCATGAGCCTCATAGGCATCTTTTCACTGATTCCCAATCATTCATAGCCTTCTGGACCTAATCTAAAATCAACTAGACTACTCTTTCTATGACAAATCCATCCCCCCAAGTCCTATCAGCTAAAGACAATAGTGCACAACTTGGACTACAATGTTGGTGCCACTACTATCTGCTTTTGATAATCCTATCCAAGTGAATTTTTAGCCCTAGTGGTTATTTCCTCCCAATTTCCCATCATTCTCCTTGTCATCCTAACATAATCAAATTCAACCCATGACCAATAGATCCCTATAAAATCCCATTCAAAGATCATTTGAAAGGGGTTGGTAATTATCACTAAATAAGCAAGAATACAAGAAAGACTAATCAAAAAATCTTCCTTGTTCTCTACCTACAACCATTTAATACACTTACAAGCTTATCCAAATCCTTACACTAGTCCCTAGACACATTAAACACATCTAGTTTAACATTTTTCATACTTATACACACTATTTCACAAAGCACATCAAGTGGGAGAACTACGTATGGCATGATCCTCTTTATAGTATTTGTATGTAGGTAGTGTACCCACACAAGGGGTGTTGATCCATGTTCAGTTCATCTTACACACACTGACCCCCCCTCTTCTACAAAGTTTTTCAAAGCATGATGGAGTATAGGGTTTGAAGACTAAATCATCTCTATAATGAGTTTTATGGACATCTGATAGTCAAAAATTCATAGGTAGGGTCATATAGACACAAAAAATAAAACCTAGAAATCTTAGGTGCCTTAGACAACAATGGTATAAGTGGACTATAGTGTCAGTTCCACTAGTGTCCTATTTTGACACTCCTATCCAATCATAAAATTAAGGCTAGTTCTTGATCTATGATAGTATCCCAGTCTTGCATAGTGAATTTTAGACTCTGTCTCAACTACCTCAGTTAGTTTCCAGCTAAGTGTTATTTTCTATCCCTTATTTTTATTTTTATAAAGGTTAAAATAAAAATCAAATTTATACAAATTAGTAGTTTTATTATTGCATATTTATTCACTAATTTTACTACTCAGACTTTTAACTAAATTAGGAATAATACACCAATATTCCCAAAACTATTAAATCATTTGGTGAACCCAATGTAGTTTGAGTGACATGTGACCATGTCTCTTATTTTCTTGGCCCATTGGTGACCCTTGTATGGTTCTTTCTTCTTGCCTTGTGTGTTTGTTCCTTGATTGCTTTTTGATTGTTTACAATGTCAAGATCTACATCATGCATTATTCTTAGTTTTTTAGATGTCATGATGGACATCATACTCCATCCCTCCTTGAAAAACAACAACTAACAACTAACCAAACTTTCAGATCTTGTTCATTACATTACACATGTTATTACAATGTTATATCTATCTAGGTATACCCCTATTGATCTAACAATATCTCATTATAAACTGTGCTTTATCTTGAGATATCTTATCGATTATCATTGCTATATCATGTATATTTTTAGCATAACACACTATCATGGATCTTTATTATTATGGAATTCATTATAGGGTCTTCATTCCTATCCTTAAAAGAGGGGGAAATAATAGGGATTTATAATAGAGCTACTAACAATCAAAAAATGAGCATTTTGAATACCCAAAATAGCAAACACATAGAACAGACTATGTAGACAATGAAAATATCATAAAAATAATAAAATTTATCCCAAGACAATAGTGCCAAGATTGGAATATAGTGTCAATACCATTAGTGTCCATTTTCAATGCTCCTATCTAAAGAACAAAAAAAATAGACTTTCTAGAAGTAGGTAGAAAAGTAGGTTCAGATATAGTTTTGCACAATTAGACCAGTTCAGAATTAGTAGTTTTTAATACACTTTTGATTAAAGAATATAGATATAGGGGGAATCATGTACAACATTATGAATCTCACTTTTATTTTTAGGTATGATAGTTGATATAACTTCCAAATCAGAATCTATGTTTCAGACACCAGTGATTGGGGGCAATGTGTGCAACATATTTATTTTCTTTTTGAGTTTAACATTACCCACACATTATTAGTAGTTGAATGAATTCTTCCATCTATAATTGGTTGGAATAATTTTGTAGTGGATTTCATACAATCCTAACTTCCACATTTTAGAGTGGCTTTTATATAATCCTAGTGTATTAGTTTCAGAGTGGCTTTCATACAAGCCTAATCTTCATCTTTTAGAGTCACCAAGAGTGGCATAGATTCTAGTACAATTCAAATATTCATGAAAACATTATCATATCATATTACATTCATGGAATTAAAGATCCATCCTATATGAAACACATCCATACCAGTATTAGTTCATAGCTTCACTTCATGGGGTAATGATGGAGCCAAAGGACTAGCTAGCCTTTGTATTCTTGAGCCACCTATTTAGAGGGATTGAACACATAGTAAACACATTGATAAACACATGTATGACCACCTAGCTTCACTTAATGGGTGAAAATGGAGCCAAAGGGCCAACCTTTGCATTCTTGATCCACTTCTAAGGAATTGAGCACTCAGCTCCATTCATGATATTACTCTTTATTTAGCACACATCTAGCATTAATCAGCATCACAATAGGTTTTATATTGATAAATGTAATTGATGAGGTGTATTCATTCCTTTCTCTTCCTCTTTATCTTACCTAGATTTTAATATTCTTATTTTAGATAGAGTGTATCTAGTAAGAACTGATCTAATCTTTATTTTCTATTGCATATTCATACTTTATAGTGTTGTCTCTCTACACACACCCAACATCAAATAAATTCATGATATTTAACCTTATATGTAAGTTAAAGTACACTTTATATTTTTAATTTATCCCAATATTTATCCTTGATACATCACTAGAATAAAGGGGGAAATGTAGTCATATAAAATGTGAAAAATTAGTAACATGAGTGTGGCTAATGACACCCAACCCATAGTACCCTACTATTTGATTTCATGACCCTCATATGCATCTTTTCACTAATTCTTAATCATCCATAGCCTTCTAGACCTAACCCCAACTTAGACAAACTACTATTTCCATGACAAATCCATCCCCTAGGTCCCATTAGATAAGGACAATAACACTCAACTAGGACTACAATACTGGTGCCACTACTATCTACTTTCGGTGCTCCTATCCAAGTGCATTTTTGGACCTAATGGTCAATTACTCCTAGTTCCCCATCCTTGTCCTTATTGACCTAATGTGAGCACATTCAACCCATGACTAATAGATCCTTATAAAATCCCATTCAAAGATCATTTGAAAGGGGTTGGTAATTATCAATAACCAATCAAGAATATAAGCAAGAATACTTAGGAAATATTTCCTATTCTTTGCATATAGCCATCCAATACACTTAAAATATTAGCCAAATCCTTACAATAGTCCCTAGCTACCTTAAGCACATCTAATTTAATATTTTTCATACTCATACACACTATTTCACAAATCACATCAAGTGGGAGAACTACATATGGATTGATCCCTCTTCAAAGTATTAGTATATAGGTAGCATGCCCACGCAAGGGGTATATATCCATGTTTAGTGCATATTATACAAACTAACCCCTCCCTTATTCCTCAAATTTTGTCAAAGAATGATGGATTGTGGGGTTTGAAGAATAAATTAGCTTTATAAGGAGTTTTGTAGACATCCAAGAGTTAAAACTTCATAGGTAGGGTCACACAGACATAGTGAACAAAATCCATAAAGCTCAAGTCTCCTAAATAATAGTGGTATAAGTGTAATACAATGTTAATTCCACTATATTCCTATTTTGGTGCTCTTATACAATCATAAAATGAAGGCTAGATCTTGATTTGTGATAGTGTCCCAATCTTGTGTAGTGAATTTCAGACTCTATCTCAGTTGTCTTAGTCAGTTTTCATCTAAGTCCTATTTTATATCCCTTATTACTATTTTTAGAAAGGTTAAAATTTCAATAAAATTTATACAAATTAGTATTTTATTTATTAAATATTTATTCAATTATTTTACCACTTAGACCCTTTAACCAAATTAGGAATAATATAACAATATTCCCAAAATTGTTAAATCAATCATAAGAATTGTTTTGCTACTCTATATTTCAAAATATTTTGAAAAAAAACTAAGTTAGGTTAAAATTTTATATCTATGCTTTGGGAAGGGATCGCCTCATCCTCCAAGTTCATGTAATGTGGTTACACGTGTCATTTAGAACATGTAGTTCTAAATGTAGTTTAAAACCATAAAAGAGAAAACTAAGAGTTAAAAATAAATAAAATTGACTTTTCTAAAACTATTCAACATGTGCATGTAAACAAAATATAAATTCAATTTTTACAATAAGCCACTCAAGATACAAGGAGAATCTAAGTACATTCACCATTACAAAACTATGCATGCATAAAATTTTGGCTTATCAAGGCTTAGTCATTTGGGGCACTGCATGCACCTTGGTTGGCATAGAGGGTGAAGTGTAATTTAAATATGTGGTCACACCATCAAAATCCTACTTCTTCTTCTTCAATTCATTATCCTCATAAATATTTTGTCCTGATCCATGTTGTTATTGTATAATTCCTAAATCTAGTAGTGGTTATTGATGAATGCTTTTGGTTTGTCTAAGGATGTTTGCATGCTCATCCTTAGTTATTTTAAAATCACTCTTAAATATTTCAACTTCAATTATCTTTTTCTAAGACTTTATTATTTTAGACTCAATTCCTTCAAGTGCCAATATTTGTAAGATTTGCTTAAAATCATTGGCCACTTCTTGGATAAGCTTGTCAAAATTAATCCTACTAATTAACTTACAAATGGAGTCCTTACCTTTGGATAAATTTAATTGATGCAAATTTTAAGGGTCTGGGACTCATGCACTTGATATTTGGGGATTAAATCCCCAACATTTTTTAACCAATCCTTTTCCTATTCCTATCAAATGACTACTAGATCTAAGGCATTGGATGCCTCTAGCATAGTCATAAGGTTGAGATGATTATATAAAGAGTTGCTTATATAGATAACTAAAATATTTAGTTTTACATTGTCCTCTCTCAAGGAATTGAATAATTTATTGGCTTGGTTCACATGAAGGGCCATCTTAGCCTTCATGAACTCCATGGATTCCAAGGAGTTATAACATCTAGAAGCTACCTCTTGAACCTCAAATTCTATGTTAATAGGAATATGTATTATCTTGGCCTACTCTTTTAGTTTCTCCACTTTGGCCTCTAATACATGCACTTCTACATTAAGCTCCTATCGAGATAATTCCATGCCTTCATGGATTGTAACTATTCCATCTATATGTGCTTGTGCTAAGTCTACAATATTTTCCTCATATATAGATTATCATGGTTATCTGTTTTACCTCTTTATGATGGAGAACACTTCTTGCCTTTCTTCAAGGATGATTTGGGTGCCTTTATAATATTCTAATTTCCTCTTCTTAAACCTTTTAATAATACTAGTTTTAGGATCAAACAAAGTGGAAATAGAGGGAAGCTTAGTGATTTTGAAGTTTGGTAATTGAGAAGCCTTACTCCTTAAATCCACTGCCCATAGAGGAATGTCTAACTGTGATATATCAGAGGTTGTGAAAATAACCTCTTCCTTGATATCATTTTAAATTATATATTATTTCTTGTGGGTCTTGGTTAGGACATTAGGTAAGAAAGGCCATCAAATTTTGGACCAATCCACTCATCCAAATTAAGGAAGTGGATGGACTGTGATCACTTGAGGCTTAACCTTCCTTCTCCTTCTAGTACTTATCACTATGGTTTACTATATGGAAGTCATAGATGGTAGTGGAAGGGTGATTTTTGTGGAGTGGACATAGATTTTTTAGGTGGATAAAGTAGTCTTAACCTTTTTGGACACTTTCTTCATCTTGAAATCTCTAATAGTGGAGGTGCTAGTAAGAACATAAGGGGTCTGTATAGTGAGTGGGATTGAAGTGGAAATGGAGGGATAAATAGTAGTAGTGAGATGAAGGAGGTATATGTGGGAACTTATATAGAAGTAACTTGCCCAAAAATGGGTGCAAAGTATGGTGGGGATCTAAAAAAATATTGAGTACCTAGGAAAGTGAGCTCCATAAGCTCTATTTAGAGGCTCAGAGATTTGGATGTATCCAGTTCTACTTCCTCATTTGAATCATACTCAATATCCTTTATGATCACCACATCTCCTCTAGATATTTTTTAATGTGAAGGTTGATTAGGAAAACCTTGTGATGTCTCCACCATAAGACTACCTATACAATTTCTAGGCTTCCTTTTATAGACCAGAGGGGTCTTAACTTGTGTGGGGGAGTCCTGAGGTGTTGATGATGTTGTTTATGAAGTTGATATCCTAATAGATGTAATAGTATATAATTGGGGCATGACAATAGACACTTGACTAAAACTTGAAGTAGATAATTCTTGTGTTTCCTCTTCTTTATCAGAATCTATGCTGATGGGATCCCTTTCTTGTCTTCCAATACTAGAATTGGGCTTGGGTAGCCTAGGATCTTTCTTCATTATCTTTAGTTTCAACTTCAAAGGAAGTCCTTGGGATGAGGGAGCTACTTGGTATTTTAATTTCTCCTTATAATATCCTCTCTAAAACTCTAAATGTTGCCACCCTTTATAAAGTGCCTTTTTTCTAACTCCCTGGTAGAAATGGAAGGGTCATCATATATCATTCTTAGATGATCCTCTTGTATCCCAACAATCCTTACCCATTCAAATACTTCCTCATCAAACTTGTCATTCAAAAATAGTAAATCATAGTCATAAGGCTCATGACTATAAGTAATTTTGAATCCATAAATGTGTTTTTGGATCAACCCATGTAGATCCCAATCTCTATGTGCAAGTGCAGGAAAAGGATAACTCCTAAATTTTACACCTACTTCCCCAAAATTATTCTTCATTATAAATACCATCATTCCAATAGTTACAAAATGACCAAAATATAAGTCTTTTTACCTTGATAAGTCCTCTTTAATCTTTTTCCATAACTAGAAGGTGATTTCTTGTTTAGCTAATTTGCGTAGTAAAAACTTTAATAGACATAGGGGGCCAAACTTATTTTCCAAAATCATGATAATAGTGAAATTTGGGTAAAGGAAATAATACCCTTTCCCTACTAGGTTTTTTACAATTTTTTTATCTAATTCAAGGCATGGGTGTGTTTCTACCTCAAATTTGCTTTTCAGACTATAAAGAAAGAAACTAGAAGAAAGTAAAGGACAAGGCTTGGAAGTACCTGGACATAAGATTGCACACCGTAAATCCAGACGTTCGTGGGCACTCCTCTTTGGCTGTGGAGGAATGACACCTGCAAGAAAAAAGGAAACTAGGACAAGAAAAACGTTAGACAGATAGGCAGTGGGTTGCCAAGCAAAGGCTTGTTCCCAGAAGTGTAAAAACTTCCTTAAGGGAGGTCAACCCACTGTTTTGATAAGATAATGACTGCTAAAAGACAGAATGACAGAATACAGAAGTGACAAAAAGATTAAAAAGGAATGAAGAAAACAAAATGATTACCTGAATGAAGGAGTTAGGCTGAAGACAGTCACCGAGGTCGGTAATGTTGCCGGCATCAGTTAGCTGGTCTGCCATCGTCGGCTATCCTGCCGACGTCGGTTGGAGAAGTGACCGGCGTCGATCGGGGTTGTAGCCTGTAGTCGGGTTTGAGCAGGGTCTGGTCTGAGTCTTGGTCTGTGGTCTGTCCGTGGACGGGTTTGAGGCTGATGGACGGGTCTGAGTCTGATGGACTAGTCTGTGGATGGTCTCAGGCAGAGATACAGGGGAGAGGAAGATTCACAGAGGAAGGGGAAGAGAAGGATACACAGAGGAAGGGGCCTGAGAAGGCTTTTGCAGCCTCTCAGGGGAAGGGACAAAGGGAGAGACACAGAGGACAATAGAAAACAGATGATTAAACTGAAGAAATGAAATAAAAACCAGACTAGCTTACCTATAGCCTGCTGAAAGAAGAGAGAGGAAGATGTTGCTGGAACCACTAAAGAGTTGTTGCAAGGAGAAGGTACTGATCCAGGGCCTGCTTCACCTGTTTCTGTTGCTGCACGAGGTTAAGACGAAAGAGAGATGAGAGCCAAAGCGCTGAGAGAAGATGTTTGCGAGCTCAAGAGTCCAGGGGGTGCAACGGACGTAGAAGGGGATAATGAAGGCTGCCGACGCCGGCAGTTTCGCCGACGTCGGCCGAAGGGTCGCCGACGTCGGTGGTCGCAGGATGGGCACAGAGGCTAAAAATAGCCTCTGCCCATTCTTGCACGCCGCTGAGTGAGGGGTCATGGGCAGAACGGTCGCAAGGTTGCCAAAATGGACGAGGGGGGATATAATGGTGAGATTTGGGTTAATAAATGCTAGGGGAAGGTGGAGGGATTCAAGGGAGGATCTAAGGAGGCAAGGGTAGGGTGGAAAAGGGGGCCTCAATTAATTAAAAGATGTTAATTTCTAATTAATAAGACCTAGGTGGGTTAGGGACCAAGGGGGAGAACCAAGGTGCAGACACGTTTGCGGTGTCTACATTTGCCCCTTTTTGTCTTGTTGGTTGTTCTGGACGAACTGCAAGACAAAAACAGGAGTTGGTTGCCCCAGAAAAAGGATGAGGTGTTCCCCCCTCAAAGCGATAGTCGAGAGAAGGGAACCGAAGGTCGAGTGTCGATTTGACAAAGAAATGGATAGAAGAGAGTGAGTGAAAACGCTGCCATAGTCGTGATTGCGTGTAGTCCACTTCACGAGAGGGTCAGGTCAAATTGTCGCATGGTCAAGGGTCAAGGAGTGCCAAAATTGGAGTAACCGGGCCCCAGCATTTAGTCGTCTGCTGATCAGGTCACTCAATCTAAGCTGAAGCTCCAAATGGTCATCGTGTCCCAGGTATCCAGGGCTCAGGAAGTGCTCCCAGAAACACGAAAAAGCCATAAGTAGTAGGGATCAACTGGCTCGCAATCCTATACTTGTGAAGGGTCAAAAAAGTCTGCGGACAATTCTGCTAACCAGCCGTGGAATAGCATACACGCAAAAAACAACCAAGGCAACATTGGCTTGGAAGTGGGTCGAGATCGAAGGAGATAGGCATGGTCGCCAATGGTCATTGGTCAAGAGGATGGATGGATGAAAGGATGCGGCCGAGCTAACCCCAGAAGACCCCATGTCAACTAAGTGCTGCCTACATAGCCCTGATGATAGGGCCTCAGGCTGATGTAGTTCTCCCTAAAAGGGAGGGAGGGTCAGAGGGTTTGATTGGTCTTGGTCAAAGGTCAATGATTGGTCTTGGTCAAAGATCGATGATTGGTCTTGGTCAAAGGTCTTGGTCAAAGTGACGAAGTTGGGCGTGATAAGAGTCAAAGAAGAGAAGGTTTGTCCATCAAAGAGATGAACAAACGGGGGTGGTCGAGCTAACCTCAGAAGATGTGGTATCTGAGTGCTACCTACATAGCCCTTGTCTTAGGGCCTCAGACCAATGTAGTTCGGACAAAGAGGGTCAAAATGGTCGATGATGAGACTGGTCATGTGTCGAAATGATGAGGCTAAGATGAGGATAAAAGGATGCTACAGATGGTGTATTCTGTAGAAGTGGTCGAGGGTCTTTCATCTCTAGCAAGTTTCCATAGTCGCGATGGATGTATGCTAAAAATGAATAAAGGGTCTATTTATGCTTCAGCAAGTATTGGTTTATGCTTAACATAAATTGGGTCTGGTCGACAGTTTCCATGTGTATTGGTGTCCATGGGAACTATGCGAAATGGACAAGGATGATGCCTGATGTCATGTTGAAAATGTCGATGATGGAGTGAAAAATGTTGAAGGATGAGTCGACAATAGACGTGGCCAAAGCGTGACCAAAGTGTAGAGAAAAGGTGAAAGGCAAATTGCTCTTTCATTGACAAGGACCAGAAAAGGAAGCATAGATAGGGGTGATTAGAACCAAAGCCCCATTCATGCATTACGTCGTTGACCAGTGTTGAGTTAGAACGGTAATCGAATCACTTTGACATTAAAGTGAGCTCGAAGTCCCTTGAGTCGGTGATAGGAGGAGGATAGGGTAACCCAGTTTAAGCGAAGGAATAACCTTGCCCCTTTTATAGGAGACCCTGAGACAACTACAAGCCAATGTCCGTGACTCGGTGTTTTTTTTTGTTTTTATAGGGCGTCGGTCGGGGTTGTAGCCTGTAGTCAGGTTTGAGCAGGGTCTGGTCTGAGTCTTGGTCTGTGGTCTGTCCGTGGACGGGTTTGAGGCTGATGGAGGGGTCTGAGTCTGATGGATGAGTCTGTGGATGGTCTTAGGCAGAGATGCAGGGGAGAGGAAGAGACACAGAGGACAGGGAAGAGGAGGATTCAAATAGGAAGGGGCCTGAGAAGGCTTTGCAGCCTCTCAGGGGGAGGGACAAAGGAAGAGACACAGAAAACAATAGAAGATAGATGATTAAAAAACAAATGAAATAAAATATCAGACTAGCTTACCTGTAGCCTGCTGAAAGAAGAGAGAGGAGATGTTGCTGGAGCCACTGAAGGGTTGCTGCAAGGAGAAGATACTGATCCAAGGCCTGCTTCACCTGTTGCTGCTGCTGTACGAGGTTAAGACAGAGGAGAAATGAGAGCCAAAGCGCCGAGAGAAGCTGTTTGTGAGCTCAAGAGTCCAGGGGGTGCAACGGACGCAGAAGGGGATAATGAAGGCTGCCGACGTCGGCAGTTTCGCCGACGTCGGCCGAAGGGTCGCCGACGTCGACGGTCACAGGATGGGCACAGAGGCTAAAAATAGCCTCTGCCCATTCTTGCACGCCGCCGAGCGAGGGGTCATGGGCAGAACGGTCGCAAGGTTGCCAAAATGGACGAGGGGGGATATAATGGTGAGATTTGGGTTAATAAATGCTAGGGGAAGGTGGAGGGATTCAAGGGAGGATCCAAGGAGGCAAGGGTAGGGTGGAAAAGGGGGCCTCAATTAATTAAAAGATGTTAATTCCTAATTAATAAGACCTAGGTGGGTTAGGGACCAAGGAGGACTAGGAGGGAGAAAGGACCAAGGGGGAGAACCAAGGTGCAGACACGTTTGCGGTGTCTACATTTGCCCCTTTTTGTCTTGTTGGTTATTCTGGACGAACTACAAGACAAAAACAGGAGTTGGTTGCCCCAGAAGAAGGATGAGGTGTTCCCCCCTCAAAGCGATAGTCGAGAGAAGGGAACCGAAGATCGAGTGTCGATTTGACAAAGAAATGGATAGAAAAGAGTGAGTGAAAATGCTGCCATAGTCGTGATTGCGCGTAGTCCACTTCACGAGAGGGTCAGGTCAAATTGTTGCATCGTCAAGGGTCAAGGAGTGCCAAAATTGAAGTAACCGGGCCCTAGCATTTAGTCATCTGCTGATCGGGTCACTCAATCTAAGCTGAAGCTCCAAATGGTCGTCGTGTCCCGGGTATCCAGGGCTCAGGAAGTGCTCCCAGAAACACGAAAAAGCCACAAGTAGTAGGGATCAACTGGCTCGCGATCCTACACTTGTGAAGGGTCAAAAAAAGGTCTGCGAACAATTTTGCTAACCAGCCGTGGAATAGCATACACGCAAAAACAACTAAGGCAACATTGTCTTGGAAGAAGGTCAAAGAAGAAGGAGATAGGCATGGTTGCCAATGGTCATTGGTCAAGAGGATGGATGGACGAAAGGATGCGGCCGAGCTAACCCCAGAAGACCCCATGTCAACTAAGTGCTGCCTACATAGCCCTGATGATAGGGCCTCAGGCCGATGTAGTTCTCCCTAAAAGGGAGGGAGGGTCAGAGGGTTTGATTGGTCTTGGTCAAAGGTCAATGATTGGTCTTGGTCAAAGATCGATGATTGGTCTTGGTCAAAGGTCTTGGTCAAAGTGACGAAGTTGGGCGTGATAAGAGTCAAAGAAGAGAAGGTTTGTCCATCAAAGAGACGAACAAACGGGGGTGGTCGAGCTAACCTCAGAAGATGTGGTATCTGAGTGCTGCCTACATAGCCCTTGTCCTAGGGCCTCAGACCAATGTAGTTCAGACAAAGAGGGTCAAAATGGTCGATGATGAGACTGGTCATGTGTCGAAATGATGAGGCTAAGATGAGGATAAAAGGATGCTACAGATGGTGTATTCTGTAGAAGTGGTCGAGGGTCTTTCATCTCTAGCAAGTTTCCATAGTTGCGATGGATGTATGCTAAAAATGAATAAAGGGTCTATTTATGCTTCAGCAAGTATTGGTTTATGCTTAACATAAATTGGGTCTGGTCGACAGTTTCCATGTGTATTGGTGTCCATGGGAACTATGCGAAATGGACAAGGATGATGCCTGATGTCATGTTGAAAATGTCGATGATGGAGTGAAAAATGTTGAAGGATGAGTCGACAATAGACGTGGCCAAAGCGTGACCAAAGTGTAGAGAAAAGGTGAAAGGCAAATTGCTCTTTCATTGACAAGGACCAGAAAAGGAAGCATAGATAGGGGTGATTAGAACCAAAGCCCCATTCATGCATTACGTCATTGACCAGTGTTGAGTTAGAACGGTAATCGAATCACTTTGACATTAAAGTGAGCTCGAAGTCCCTTGAGTCGGTGATAGGAGGAGGATAGGGTAACCCAGTTTAAGCGAAGGAATAACCTTGCCCCTTTTATAGGAGACCCTGAGACAACTACAAGCCAATGTCCGTGACTCGGTGTTTTTTTTTGTTTTTATAGGGCGTCGGTCGGGGTTGTAGCCTGTAGTCGGGTTTGAGCAGGGTCTGGTCTGAGTCTTGGTCTGTGGTCTGTCCGTGGATGGGTTTGAGGCTGATGGACGGGTCTGAGTCTGATGGACGAGTCTGTGGATGGTCTTAGGCAGAGATGCAGGGGAGAGGAAGAGACACAGAGGACAGGGAAGAGGAGGATTCAAATAGGAAGGGGCCTGAGAAGGCTTTGCAGCCTCTCAGGGGGAGGGACAAAGGAAGAGACATAGAAAACAATAGAAGATAGATGATTAAAAAACAAATGAAATAAAATATCAGACTAGCTTACCTATAGCCTGCTGAAAGAAGAGAGAGGAGATGTTGCTGGAGCCACTGAAGGGTTGCTGCAAGGAGAAGATACTGATCCAAGGCCTGCTTCACCTGTTGCTACTGCTGTACGAGGTTAAGACAGAGGAGAAATGAGAGCCAAAGCACTGAGAGAAGCTGTTTGTGAGCTCAAGAGTCCAGGGGGTGCAACGGACGCAGAAGGGGATAATGAAGGCTGCCGACGCCGGCAGTTTTGCCGACATCGGCCGAAGGGTCGCCGACGTCGGCGGTCGCAGGATGGGCACAGAGGCTAAAAATAGCCTCTGCCCATTCTTGCACGCCGCCGAGCGAGGGGTCATGGGCAGAACGGTCGCAAGGTTGCCAAAATGGACGAGGGGGGATATAATGGTGAGATTTGGGTTAATAAATGCTAGGGGAAGGTGGAGGGATTCAAGGGAGGATCCAAGGAGGCAAGGGTAGGGTGGAAAAGGGGGCCTCAATTAATTAAAAGATGTTAATTCCTAATTAATAAGACCTAGGTGGGTTAGGGACCAAGGAGGACTAGGAGGGAGAAAGGACCAAGGGGGAGAACCAAGGTGCAGACACGTTTGCGGTGTCTACATTTGCCCCTTTTTGTCTTGTTGGTTATTCTGGACGAACTGCAAGACAAAAACAGGAGTTGGTTGCCCCAGAAGAAGGATGAGGTGTTCCCCCCTCAAAGCGATAGTCGAGAGAAGGGAACCGAAGATCGAGTGTCGATTTGACAAAGAAATGGATAGAAAAGAGTGAGTGAAAATGCTGCCATAGTCGTGATTGCGCGTAGTCCACTTCACGAGAGGGTCAGGTCAAATTGTTGCATCGTCAAGGGTCAAGGAGTGCCAAAATTGAAGTAACTGGGCCCCAGCATTTAGTCATCTGCTGATCGGGTCACTCAATCTAAGCTGAAGCTCCAAATGGTCGTCGTGTCTCGGGTATCCAGGGCTCAGGAAGTGCTCCCAGAAACACGAAAAAGCCACAAGTAGTAGGGATCAACTGGCTCGCGATCCTACACTTGTGAAGGGTCAAAAAAAGGTCTGCGAACAATTCTGCTAACCAGCCGTGGAATAGCATACACGCAAAAACAACCAAGGCAACATTGTCTTGGAAGAAGGTCAAAGAAGAAGGAGATAGGCATGGTCGCCAATGGTCATTGGTCAAGAGGATGGATGGACGAAAGGATGCGGCCGAGCTAACCCCAGAAGACCCCATGTCAACTGAGTGCTGCCTACATAGCCCTGATGATAGGGCCTCAGGCCGATGTAGTTCTCCCTAAAAGGGAGGGAGGGTCAGAGGGTTTGATTGGTCTTGGTCAAAGGTCAATGATTGGTCTTGGTCAAAGATCGATGATTGGTCTTGGTCAAAGGTCTTGGTCAAAGTGACGAAGTTGGGCGTGATAAGAGTCAAAGAAGAGAAGGTTTGTCCATCAAAGAGATGAATAAACGGGGGTGGTCGAGCTAACCTCAGAAGATGTGGTATCTGAGTGCTGCCTACATAGCCCTTGTCCTAGGGCCTCAGACCAATGTAGTTCGGACAAAGAGGGTCAAAATGGTCGATGATGAGATTGGTCATGTGTCGAAATGATGAGGCTAAGATGAGGATAAAAGGATGCTACAGATGGTGTACTCTGTAGAAGTGGTCGAGGGTCTTTCATCCCTAGCAAGTTTCCATAGTCGGGATGGATGTATGCTAAAAATGAATGAAGGGTCTATTTATGCTTCAGCAAGTATTGGTTTATGCTTAACATAAATTGGGTCTGGTCGATAGTTTCCATGTGTATTGGTGTCCATGGGAACTATGCAAAATGGTCAAGGATGATGCCTGATGTCATGTTGAAAATGTCGATGATGGAGTGAAAAATGTTGGAGTTGGCTTGGTTTAAGGATGAGTCGACAATAGACGTGGCCAAAGCGTGACCAAAGTGTAGAGAAAAGATGAAAGGCAAATTGCTCTTTCATTGACAAGGACCAAAAAAGGAAGCATAGATAGGGGTGATTAGAACCAAAGCCCCATTCATGCATTGCGTCGTTGACCAGTGTTGAGTTAGAACGGTAATCGAATCACTTTGACATTAAAGTGAGCTCGAAGTCCCTTGAGCCGGTGATAGGAGGAGGATAGGGTAACCCAGTGTAAGAGCAGGAATAACCTTGCCCCTTTTATAGGAGACCCTGAGACAACGACAAGCCAATGTCCGTGACTCGTTTTTTTTTTTTTTTGTTTTTTTTTTGTTTTTTTTTTTTTTTTTTTTGGCGCAGACTGATCGATGCGGGAAGCCTGCATAGAGATGTCATTTGATGTAATGGTCATGTTGCGAAGCTGATCGATGCGGGAAGATTCTAAGAAAAGTTGTTGTTTATTGCCAGAGTAGTCATAGCCATCCTTCGAGGGAGTGGTCTATATTTTTGTTTGATAATGTTTGATAAGTTGGCCTAGCTGTCCTTCAAGGGATCAGTCTAGTAATACAGCAATGATAGTACAGCTATCCTTCGAGGGATCAGTCTGTCTCTTTTTTTTTGACTTGATTTAGTGACCATGGATATGCTTTGACATCTTGATTTGGATATATTGATAGAAATGAGAGTCACGGACAAGACTGTAGAAGCTCAAGGACGCCCCTTTTATTAGGACAAAGCATCACTACATCCTAAAAGGGTTGTAGAGGATTTGTTAAGGGGGAATAGGGTTGAAAAGGATGAGGATTAAGAGGACGAGGATTGCTCAAGGGATGAGCTCAAGTTACGTGCCAAGTAGATGAGTACTCGACTAGCAGAAGAAAGGTCGAAGATGCAACGCATTAAGAGGCTCAGGTTCTAGCCGTCCGTCAAGGGAAGACAGACGATAAGTCCCTGACCCATACTTGTGCATGATGATAAAAGGTCCAAGCCAATTGGGGGCGAATTTGCCTCGTTTACTTTGCTCCATATTGGTCACGTGCTGATTCTCTTTGAGGACGAGGTCTCCGATGTTGAAATCTCATTCTCGCAGATTTTTGTCATAGGCCCGCTTTATGCGACTTTGGTAGACATGGAGATGATTAAGGGCAGCCAGACGGCGCTCGTCGAGTAACTCAAGTTGAGCTAGGTGATCTTGACGAAAGTCATCGTCGGAGAGAATGTCATGCAGGGAGATACGAAGAGATGGGATCTGTACTTCGAGAGGTAAGACAGCCTCTGTTCCGTACACGAGAGAAAAGGGAGTAGCACCCGTAGAGGTTCGGATGCTAGTGCGGTAGGCCCACAAAGTGAAGGGGATATGAACATACCAATCCCTTCCTGTATCGTCGACCACCTTCATGAGAATTTTGGTGAGAATTTTGTTGGAAGCCTCGGCCTGCCCATTTGCTTGTGGGTAGTAAGGCGAAGAAAGAGCTGAGTTTGATGCCAAATGAGTCGCATAGTTTTTGGACAGTCTTGTTTTTGAAGGACTTGCCATTGTCAGTGATGATTTTGTGAGGGATACCGAAACGATAGATGATGTGGCTGCTGATGAAGTCAACAATTTTGTCAGCTTTTGTGGAGACAAGAGGAATGGCTTCCACCCACTTGGTGAAATACTCAGTGGCAGTGATGATGGACTGATGACGAAGAGATGAGTGAGGGTTGATCTCACCGATGAGATCCAAGCCCCACTGAGAGAAAGGCCAAAAATCCTGAGCGACTTGCAAGGCGTGGCTGGGAAGATGAAGCAGGTTAGAGTGCTGCTGACACTTGATGCAACGCCGAACATAATCGCTACAGTCTTGATGAAGGGTGGGCCAATAATAACCCAGGCGAAGGAGGCGCTTGGCAACCGAATTTCCACTGAAGTGTCCACCACAAATCCCGTCGTGGACTTGCTTTACGGCATGAGAAGCTTCAGTGGAGGTTAGACAGCAAAGAAGGAGACCATCGAAGCCTCGCTTATAGAGAAGGCCCCCTAGCATGGTATAGCGAGCTGTGCGCTTGATGAAAGCTCGCCGTGCATTGCTAGAGAGGTTGGGAGGAGTGACAGAAAGAGACAAGTAGTCCACAAGTTGCTTATACCAGTCATCTTGTGGGCTAGAATTGATAGTATTGATATGGTCGATGTGAGGAGAGATGTATGAAGGCAAAGGTACGCGATGCACTATGACAAAAAGGCGAGATGATGATGATGAAGACGGGATATGCGAAGCAAGAGAAGCCATGGTGTCGGCAAACTTGTTCGTAGAGCGTGGAACAGTCTGCAAGAGGTAATGGTTGAAAGATGCCAAAAGAGGGTCAGCACGATTCTTATACCTCTATAAAACTTCATTTTTATAGAGATACGAACCGTTAACTTGATTAACGACGAGCTGCGAGTCACCGAAGATGTTGATAGACTTGATGTGGAGAGAAAGGGCAGTCTGAAGTCCCAAAATTAAAGCCTCGTATTCGACCATATTATTGGTACAATCAAAGTCAAGCTTGAAAGATAGAGGCAAGGGCTCCCCGTCGAGTGGGATGAGGATGACCCCTGCACCCCCACCGAGTTGACATTTGGAGCTGTCAAAGAACATAGTCATCTGGTAGACGGTGTCATCGGTGGAAAGGGTAGCGATAGACTCGTCAGGGAACTCACAGTGTGAAGGTTGGTTGTCGGGAAGAGGGGCATCTGCCAGTTGGTCAGCGATGGTTTGCCCCTTGATAGATTTCTGTTGGATGAAGACGAAGTCAAACTCAACAAGCAGCATGAGCCACCGAGCCATACGTTGATTCTGATATGGCTTGGAATGCATGTACTTGAGAGGGTCGGTGTGAGTGACGACAAAGGTTTTGTGGTTGAGAAGATAGTGGCGAAGCTTGGTAGCGGAAAAGACTAATGCCAAACAGAGTTTCTCGGTATGAGTATACCGAGTTTCATAGTCGACCAGTGTTCGGCTGATGTAGTAAACCGCTTGCTCGCGATGATGCTCGTCTCGGTGCGTGATCATGGCACCTAACGAATGGTTGGTAGCAGAGATATAAAGGTAGAAGGGTTGGTCGTCCTTAGGTGGAATGAGGATTGGTGGAGAGACCAGATAGCCTTTGAGGGCTTCAAAAGCCTCTTGACAGCCCTCATCCCATTTAAAGGAGACATCTTTCTTAAGGAGGTGATGAAAAGGTTGGCAGCGGTCTAAAAGCTGCGAGATGAAACGGCGAATGGACTGGAGCTTCCCTTGGAGACTGCGAAGCTGCTTGAGATTGGTCGGGGGCGGCATTTCGAGAATAGCGCGGATCTTGGCGGGATCTATCTCGATACCACGGAAGGAAACGATGAAGCCGAGAAGTTTGCCTGAGAGGACCCCAAAGACACACTTCTTGGGGTTGAGGCAGACATTGTATTGAAGAAGACGAGAGAAGATGATTGTGAGAATGGTCAAGTGGTCGCGGCGGAGCTTGGACTTGCCGAGAAGGTCATCCACATAGTCCTCCATGATTTTGTGGAGGAGATCATGGAAAATGTAGGTCATGGCGCGCTGATAAGTGGCACCAGCATTTTTTAGGCCGAAAGGCATGACTCGATAATAGAAAGTCCCCCATGGGGCGATAAAGGTAGTCTTGTGCTGGTCTTCCGGTGCGATCAGGATTTGATTATACTCTGAAAACCCATCCATAAGAGATAGCATCTCATGGCCGGCCGTAAGATCAACAAGCTGGTCAATGTTAGGAAGAGGAAAGTCATCTTTGGGACAGGCTAGATTAAGGTCGCGATAGTCCGTGCAGATCCGAATCCCCCCAGTTGCTTTAGTAACTGGGACGATGTTAGAGACCCACTGTGGATAATCGATGGGTTGGATGAAGGAGACAGAAAGAAGGCGCTGAAGCTCCTCTTTGACAAGAAGTGCAACGCGAGGGTGCATCTTTCGAAGCTTCTGCCTAACAGGCTTAGCCTCTGGTTTGGTGACAATGTTATGGGTAGCAATGGTAGGGTCGATGCCAGGCATGTCGCTGTAAGTCCAGGCAAAGGCCTTGCTATGGTTGGAAAGGAACTGGGCATAGTCAAGCTGCTCCTGAGCGTCTAAAGATTGGCCAATCTTTAAGACGTGAGGAACATCGGAAGAAGAAGGGAGGTTGATGTCAATGGTGGATTCATTTAACATAACCTGGGTCTCGGAAGGGAGAAAACGCTGGACGAAAGAGTCATCAGCACCCATGTAGGAAAGGATGGCGTGATCTTCAATGCAGTGGACAGTGTGAATGGTTACCGACTCATCCTCTACCATGCTAGGAAAGATGAGAGGGAGAGACCTGGGCACCCCATCGAGCTGATAAGTCAGGGGTTCCAGGCGGACGGTGTTTATGGAAAAAAAAACTAGGAGGGATGGAAACCACCGACTCCGTAGGTGACGAAGGAGAAATGGGTGAGTCTGGAAGAGATTGGTCAGTGGTTGGTTCGGGACAAAGGTTGGAAGGAGCCTGAGTGGGGTCATGATATCCCAGGCCATAGCGTTTCTTGGCATCGTGATCACTGAGCGGCTCGATGGGCTGATGGGAGCCTTGCTCATAACGTCCGAAACCAAAACCCTTCCATGCACACCTATGAAGGTAAGTGTGTGCAAAGGCAGGGTTGCCAAGAAACGAGAAATCAGATGTGAAAGGTTGGGGTGAAGAGAGGGAAGTGCCGTAGATAGGAGCTTGATTAAGCCCCCCATAGACAAAGTTGGTTCGGAAGTGAGGAGGACCATAAGGTATGACCGTCCCGATCCGAGGGTCGTAATTAGGACTGAGGTGAAGGTGTCCATACTCTTGCGGAGTTTGGAACATGTCGAGGGTCAACAAGCGATATTCCCCAAGCGATAGTCGTTGGAAGATGTCTTCCATGGGGTCTTTGGTCGGCGCTTGAAGAGGAGGGGTGAGGGCAACCGCCGATTGCGAACTGGTCGAAGCTTCCGCAGATGGAGGCAGTGCCGGAGTGGACGGCTTGATGGGGATGAGGACGTCGTTAGGATGATAGGTGGTGTTGCAAGTCTTGAAGGGTGAAGGGTCAGCGGGGATGGTGTGGACTTGCCCGTCATGTTCGAACTTCACACAACGGTGCAGGGTGGAGGGTATACAGGCCATGGCATGGATCCAAGGTCGGCCCAGTAGAAGGTTGTATTGAAACTCTCCTTCGATGATATAGAAGAGCTCTGGGACTGTGCGTGGGCCTACGCGAATGTGGAGGATGACTGTGCCAATGGTCATGGCTGTGGTGTCGTTGAAAGAGCGTAAGATAGCGTCAGTTTTGGAGATGCAGTTCTGAGGAAGAGCCAGCTGATCAAAGGCGTGGGTAGAGGTTATGTTGATGCTAGCACCGCCATCGATCATAACGCGTTTAATGCGTGTCCGATCAACATAGGCAGTGATGAAGAGGGCGGCGTCCTGATCTTCCGCGTTAGATGTGGGAATCTCAGAATCGCTGAATGTGATGGAAGCGATAGGAGACAAGGAGTGGACGAGGGCAGCGAGCGGTTGGGGGTCCTCGGGTCGGACCTCTGCTGCCTGCAAGGCTTGGATAAGGGCTTGACGGTGCTGAGGCGAGGTTTGGATAAGGTCGTAAAGAGACATCTTCACAGGTGTCTGGTGAAGCTGCTTTAGCATGGAGTCATGGATTGGCTCAGAAGAGGAAGACGAAGAAGGTTGGGACGCGCCAAGGATAGAGATTTTAGGCTTGGGCGCAAAGGGTGGCTTGACGAAGGGATAGGTCCAAGGAATGGCAGCTTTTTCCTTGGCCTTGTCTTTTTGCAATCTAGTGGTTATACGGACAGCATTGATTTCGAAAATGGGAGGCGAAGAAGGGGTCATGTCTTGCCGGTGAGATGTTGACGTGTTTGAAGAAGTTGGACAGGAAGGAGTCAGGGTCTGGTCAAGAGTGTCCTCAAGGAGAAGAGTGTCTTTCTCCATGTGGCGGTGAATGACAGCCTTGAGGGCACAGCAAGTCTCGGTGTCATGTCCTGGTGTACGATGATATAAGCAAACTTTCGTATCGTCGAACCAGGAGGGCTTGGACCCGAGAGGTTGGAAAGGCTTGATGGGCGGAAGAGTTATGTCAGAAGTCTGGAGAAGTCAACGCAATATCGACGAGTATGAGCCCAATAGAGGGTCCGTGCTATTTGATATGCGCGAGGTCGGTGACTTTTGCTTAGGCGAGGTTAGAAGAGGTTTCCGTACCACCTTATGGGTTGATGGCGCGGTGACAGATGGAGACGGTTCTTTCTTGACGATTGATACCACCTTTTTAGGAGAGGGACGACTAGAGGTAGGCAGAAGAAGCAAAGGAGGCAATGAGTTTTGGTTGAAGGTTGGAGTGGGAAGGATGCTAGCCAAGGTCGAAGGATGGGGGCCCAAAATGGATGGCAATGGTGACGGAGAAGGAGGCATTCGTTTCGGCGGTCTGGCAGTCTTCTTCGTCTTGGTCAGAAGACTGCTACTGGTCGAGGTCTGGCCCAGGTCCACCTTCACTTGCAGGTGAGTGAGGGAGGAGATAGGACGAACGCCAAATGACTTGATGGGTTTGGACGAGATAGATGCAGGCTTCGGTTTGGACGAATTTGGTTGAGGTTTGAGAGTCTGGTCTTTGTCAAGGGTCTGACGAGATTCTGCCTTAGGAGGATTAGCGGCATGTGATGAGAGGGCGCGGGTATGTTGAAGGGTCTTAAGTCGCTCCCACAACACCTGAGGCGTCACTTTCCTCGAAGGGAGAAGTTCAATCTTCTCCACTAACCGGGAAAATGGCTGAGAGGAAGATGTTGATGGTTGCGAGATTGAAGACGAGATGGGAGTAGTGGTCTTGGACACATGATGAGGTGAAGTCATGACAGATCTAGATGAAGACGAAGGAGAGACAGGTTCTTCCCTGGGTGGAGAAGAAACCGGGGAGCGAGGCTCCTCCAGCGGGTAAAGGGCAGGGATGACAGTGCCCTCCACTTGTGGCTGAGGAGTAGGAAGGGTCGGGTCCTCCAAAGGCTGCAGAAAGGAGGATGGCGAGACTGGTTGTGCTGATAAGGCTAAGGCATCCTCCAAGATGAGAGAGGTCAATGGAGAACTAGCCGGGGAGAGAGGCTCGTCCACATGTGACAGACTGATAGATGGACTAACCTCAAGAGGCTGATTGGGGATGAAAGGAGAGACCGTATTGACTGTCCGAATATTGTGCTCATGATTGTCGTCAATTAAGGTCTGGACATTGTTCTGAGCTGGCAGATGATTGGGGAAAGGTTGTTTGAAGATGTCGATGGCCTGATTAGGGGGTGCATTTGGATTGTCTAAGATGAGATCCCCCTTCTCAAGCATGTCTTGTATGATGTTCTTAAAGGTCTTGCAGTTCTCCGTGTCATGGCCCTTAACACGGTGAAAGCTGCAGAAGTCTTGCTCCCTATACCACGCGGGGATGGCGTGTGAGGGATCAAATTAAGGAGGAGGTCGGGCTTGAGGGAGATTGAGGACTCCCTGTTTAAGAAGCTTTTCCAGCACAGACGCATATGATTCTCCAAGAGGAGTATATCATCGCTACAAGTATCTTTGCTGGAATTGCCAAGTAGCGCTCTGAGACGTAGAGGGCTCAGGCTGATTGGTCGAAGAAGATGAAGGTCTGACAACCACGGCATTAGCTGAAGCCTTGGATTTAGAATTGGATGATGATGGCTTGGCAGAAGAAGAGTCATTGGTCTTAGAGCTGGGATTCTTACTCCGCAACTTGACTTTGTTCTCCTCGATGGCACGCAACTCTAGTTTGCGGGCCATCGTGAAGGCCTCGTCAAAAGTGCGGAAGGTTTGAACCCTCAGAGTGGAAGAGATATGTCGGGCACAGGCTTGAGAAAAGAGTTCAATAAGCTCAGCCTGGGGCAAGAAAAAGGATAGTTGGTTGATAAGGCCTCTCCATCGAGCCACGAAGTCGGCTATGGACTCATCCTCGAATTGCCGAATAGAATAGAGGTCCGTGATTGAGACTTTCTTGGTTATGTTGATAGAAAAGTGATCGAGGAATAGCTGAGCCAATTGGGTGAATGAGAAGAGAGAATGACTAGGAAGGGAGCTATACCAGTCAAGTGCAGCACCCGAGAGAGACATAGGAAACGTGCGTAAGAGTAACGCATCGTCATGGCCAATGAGGTAGCAGGCATGTCTGAATGCCCGCAAGTGTTGTTGTGGGTCTTCCTTGTTTTGAAAGCGAGAAAACTTCGGAAGCTCCCACTGGCTAGGATATGGTCTGATTGGGACAGAAGGATGGATGGGCTCGTTACAAATCTGTTCGTATGAAAGAGTGTTGCGTGAGCTGGAAACAGAGGTCTCAAGACTAGTCATCTTGTCCATCAGCATCTTGATGATGTCTGCCGATGGATTGACGGGTTGCACGCCCCCTAAGTTGTAGGGCGCTTGAAAGAGGTTAGAGGAGACGTGCGACATAGTCGGTTGTACAATATACGGATGACTAATCGTGGGGGCAGAAGTGAAGGCTAAAGGTGGTTGGTTAGAAGACATAGCTGGGCCCGTTGTTGCCACGAGAGGTTGGACTGTGGTAACGGGGGCCAAGGGGTAAGAAGCCACCCTGGTGTTGATAGGGGCCAGGGTAGGCGGGATAGAGACGACAAGGTTTTGAAATGGAGTGGATAGAGGTTGAGCGGGTTGAGGTTGACAAGGGGCCGGGACCCCGGTGGAAGTGGGCCCAATGATAGAGGGAGAGGCCACACCTGGAGGATTGGTCAAAGTCTGGTCAGTGGTTAAAGTGATGGCTTGAGTGTCCGAAGGTTGAACTATGGATGTTGTTGATACAGCTGTAGTCGCGACAAGGGAGGTCGACATTCCGTAGATCGGATTACCCAAGGAGTCCCGCGTTTGGCTATGCGCGAGATAGTGTTGCAAAGCCTTGACATTGAGGTCCAAGAATCGCTCGAAGTCTTGGTCCCCTTCTTGGACAATGGGAGTCTGCGGCGGGGTCGAACGGACAGGAGTTCTTTCGGTCTCCGAGTTGAACTCCATTGTAGGCTTGGTCACGGATGGGGTGGACGGAAGTGGTTGACGGCAGGCGTGGTCGACAAGAGCCTTAGCTTGGCTACGAGTGAAAACCATGCAAGGCAAAGAAGGTTCAGGTCTCAGGAACTGTGTTGCTCAGTTTCAGAAGACCAGGATGAAGTCTTGACAGAGAAAGGACAGGTTTCAGGTTGCTGGTTTTGGAAAAAAGGATAGTGACAGAGACCGACGTCGGTTTAAAAACCGATGTCGGTAAGAAAATGAGGCCGACGTCGGTCAGATGACCGATATCGGTGACAGATGAAGCCGACGTCGGTATCAGAACCGATGCCGGTGACAGGGGAAGCCGACGTTGGTGGCAGAACCGATGCCGGGGACTGTGTTTTCCAGAGAGCCAAAAGGTTCTTGGAAAAACAAAGAAGAAAACGTCCTCACACACTCAAACAAACAGATGAGAAGAGGAAAACAGAGGAAGAAGACAAGCCTAAGCGATAAATCCTAGAAATTAACCTTAGAAACTTGTGGCTTATGCCTTAGATGAATGTTTGGGAAGATTGGCTGAAAAATGGGTCCTAGAAGAAGGCGGTCTAAGGATGGTTTCAGGTGTTGTTTTAGGTGCTCAAAGATCTGTGTTAGGGTCTGGTACGTGGCCTGGTGCTAAGGAGCAAGCTCCCCTCACTTCACGATTCCAGTGGTTAGCTGGTCTCGCTTAGCCAAGATATACCTCGCCTAGAGTTTAGACTCCGCCAGAGAACGGAGTGGGCTTCCCCCTTGGTGATGAAATCCAAGTGGGGTCACCGGGACGGGTAAGGTATCCGCTGGGTGATGAAATCCCAGTCGGGCCTTGTCTCAGGTATGTTTTATGTTTGTTTTGTGCATGTGATTAGGTAGTGTAACATAAAGTGTCTACGGTTTATTCAATATGCGCCTAAGTTACTAGATGTGGACTAATGCAAGCACAAGCAGAAATGAAAGTGCAATACGTTTTAAGCCCAAGTCGAAATGTGATATTGTTATGAAGACAAGATGGAGAAAGGGATGAGAGTATGATACTTAGACTAGTCTAGAATGCAAGGAAGAAAGGTTTGTTTTAGTCCTGCTTATAGTGACATTTGGAATAGAAGAAAGAGACAAGAAGGAAGGAGCCTAAATGCACTTAAATGAATGAAAAGAAAAGGAACCCAGGAGGAACCTAGGGTCCCACCGGGCGTGCCAGAGATGTTTCTACCTCAAATTTGCTTTTCAGACTATAAAGAAAGAAACTAGAAGAAAGTAAAGGACAAGGCTTGGAAGTACCTGGACATAAGATTGCGCACCGTAAATCCAGACGTTCATGGGCACTCCTCTTTGGCTGTGGAGGAATGACACCTGCAAGAAAAAAGGAAACTAGGACAAGAAAAATGTTAGACAGATAGGCAGTGGGTTGCCAAGCAAAGGCTTGTTCCCAGAAGTGTAAAAACTTCCTTAAGGGAGGTCAACCCACTGTTTTGATAAGATAATGACTGCTAAAAGACAGAATGACAGAATACAGAAGTGACAAAAAGATTAAAAAGGAATGAAGAAAACAAAATGATTACCTGAATGAAGGAGTTGGGCTGAAGACAGTCGTCGAGGTTGGTAATGTTGCCGGCGTCGGTTAGCTGGTCTGCCGTCATCGGCTATCCTGCCGACGTCGGTTGGAGAAGTGACCGGCATCGGTCGGGGTTGTAGCCTGTAGTCGGGTTTGAGCAGGGTCTGGTCTGAGTCTTGGTCTGTGGTCTGTCTGTGGACGGGTTTGAGGCTGATGGATGGGTCTGAGTCTGATGGACTAGTCTGTGGATGGTCTCAGGCAGAGATACAGGGGAGAGGAAGATTCACAGAGGAAGGGGAAGAGAAGGATACATAGAGGAAGGGGCCTGAGAAGGCTTTTGCAGCCTCTCAGGGGAAGGGACAAAGGGAGAGACACAGAGGACAACAGAAAACAGATGATTAAACTGAAGAAATGAAATAAAAACCAAACTAGCTTACCTGTAGCCTGCTGAAAGAAGAGAGAGAAAGATGTTGCTGAAACCACTGAAGAGTTGCTGCAAGGAGAAGGTACTGATCCAGGGCCTGCTTCACCTATTGCTGTTGCTACATGAGGTTAAGACGGAGGAGAGATGAGAGCCAAAGCGTCGAGAGAAGATGTTTGCGAGCTCAAGAGTCCAGGGGGTGCAACAGACGCAGAAGGGGATAATGAAGGCTGTCGACGCCGGCAGTTTCGCCGACGTCGGCCGAAGGGTCGCCGACGTCGGCGGTCGCAGGATGGGCACAGAGGCTAAAAATAGCCTCTGCCCATTCTTGCACGCCGCCGAGCGAGGGGTCATGGGCAGAACGGTCGCAAGGTTGCCAAAATGGACGAGGGGGGATATAATGGTGAGATTTGGGTTAATAAATGCTAGGGGAAGGTGGAGGGATTCAAGGGAGGATCCAAGGAGGCAAGGGTAGGGTGGAAAAGGGGGCCTCAATTAATTAAAAGATGTTAATTTCTAATTAATAAGACCTAGGTGGGTTAGGGACCAAGGGGGAGAACCAAGGTGCAGACACGTTTGCGGTGTCTACAGGGTGAGCCATGAATGTATTACCAAAACTGAGGATATACATCTTCAAATATCCTCACATATGCTTGGTATCACAGTAGACATGCATGAATTGGTGATGATCATAGATTATATTCTTATCATAATTTGTGGTCAAAGCCCATAATTTACCAAGATATTTGTAACACATACCCATGATTATATCCAATAAATAGGACATCATTTAGAAATATCCTGAGGGTATTAGACATTTATCCCAGTGAATAGTTTGTTCTGTTACTCAAAGGTTGATTATTTTTCTTAGGGTGTATGTAGCATCATGTGTAAGCATCATTTACAATAATGAAACTTAATCTAGATTAAAAAAAATAATACTAGGCATATCATATAATCAATTGAGAAGAGACATACCAATGCAAATCCCCATCCTGAGTTTTTCAATTAGAATTTCTCCTTTCAAATTCTTCCCTTTCCATGTGATGGTCTAGTCTAGGAGCAACCACAAGGATAATACATTATCCATTGAGGTATTTGCATTAAAATAAACCAATGTGTGATTTTTGAAATAAGCATCATGTATAATTAAAGATAAACACCTCTATAAATTTGCTCTTGATATACACACAACCACTATATTATTATTAGAATGATGTAGGAAAGCATCCTGTGATATCTTCCCTAAAAATAATAGGTTCCTTAGGAGGTCAATGCATGGCATTATTTCTGGCTTAGTTGTAGGAAAGTGTAATCTTTATCATTTGAATACCAATAACTCCTTAATGAATAGTCTATCTACTAATATCATCTCATCTTCTAGTGAAAACACATCTACTGAATCAATGACATCCCATAATGATAAATAATTTTGGTACTTTTCTCTAAATACTATGGCATCAAAGACTATATCTGTGAACTCTATGGAGTCCTTAATTGAATATGGGGATGGTATATTTATACCTTATAATTTCTTAGATGTAAATAACATTGGTGCATAATCTGTGTTACTTCTATGCATGATGTATGTTGTGCAGATAATGTAGCTCTAGCTTAGTTGCTATTGTACTCATAATACATTTGAAATGGGAACTAGGGCTCTTTGTCACTATGATAAATTAAGAGACTTTGATTTCAAGTTATATTTAATGCAATTAATTTTTTTTAAAAGTGGTGTATCACCTAATATAGAATCCTACATTGAATAAAAGTTCATGTGACATAAATGTGCAATGTTCACTTGGCTTCTATTTTCTAGTATAATTTAAACTTGTTAGCTCAAGTTGGTGGGGGTATTTAGTATTGATATTTTATTTTGGCTAAGTATGTTGAGACTAGTAGTACTCTTATTAATAAGTCACTTAGGGTCTATATCATAAAAAATGCTTTCAAGACAATGTTCATAGACTAATTCTTTTAGGGGAATTATTTCAGACAAAATTTCTACAATAATTTCCTAGAGAGATATTTCATTTGGGAAAAAAGTCCTAAGATAATTATTCCAAAGGAATATTTCAAAGGTATGGAAGGCATTTTAGATTTCCCTTAAGGGTAATTTTGATCTGAAGGGTCCACTTCATAGAGCATTTTGTCCATGAAAAAATACCTGAAGGGTCTACTTCATAAAGGCCGAACAACACTTTTGATTTCCCTAAAGGGTACTTTCATACAGATAAGGGTAATTTAAAATTTCCTTAAGGGTAGGTTACACAAAACTTTAAGGTTATATGGCTTGGGTCTGAAGGGTATTTTTAGTGGGAAAAGGGCTATGATAATTATCCCAAAGGGTAAGTGTTTACTTCAAAATGGGTCAAAGGCTTGGGATAGAAATCTCGAAGGTATGTGGAAATGATTAAAAGGTTCTAATACATAAAGGCCAAAAGGAACATTTCATAGGGAAAAGTGTTTGAAAAGGATATCCCAAAGGATAAGTCACATATGGTAAAGGGTTTGGGACAAAAGTCCTAAAGGGTCATTTACACAAAACCCAAAGGTTATGTGCCTTAAAAGATCTAGTCAGAAATGGGAAAATGATCAATTTGAAAAGACCTAAGGGTTATTTCAAAAGATAAATAAGAGTTTCAAAAGGTATAAAGGGCTATTTTAAAAGTCTTGAAGGGTATGTGGAAACAATTCAAAGGGTCTTCTTCATGGTAAAAAATGCCCAAAGGGTATACTTCATAAAGGCTGAAGGGAACTTTTGATTTCCTCAAAGGGTAATTTCATACAACTAAGGGTCATTTCAAAAGTTTTAAAGGGTAGGTTTGGTAGGATTGAAGGGATAATCTATTAAGGATTTATTTTTGCCAAAATGTCTGTAGTCCAAAATTCTATAAGGTAAAGAGCCCACAGGTCAAATTCCTTCAGGAGAATTATTTTAGACAAAATGTTCACAAAAATTTCCCCAACAAAATTAGGCTTTGTGAAAATTAAGTCTAAAAGAATAAATGCTTGAAAACACTCAAAATATAAAACTTGGAAGGATAAATTGTATAAGTGATAAAATAATTAGCCTAAAAATATAAACCTAAAAAATAATCTCTATAGAATAAAAGTTAGTATTATGAAACACAATGCCAATATCATCTTGCCAAAAGTGAAATACCTCAGATTTTGTAGAATTTGCATTAACATATGAAAAAAGGGGACTCAATATTAAGACCAAAAATCTAAAAAATGTGTGTCCCATTTCTCTTTAAAGAAAAGGGGGATGTTGGGTACAATAAATGGTGACTTACAGGGGGAATAGTCCTGTGTATTCTATAATCCATAACTCCATTTTTGTAATATTTAGATCAATCTTGAAGTGTGTCATAAAAAATACTTAAATCAGAAACATGAAAGAGATTCGTAAGTTAATTCACACAACATACTTGTCTTCTAATCTCTTGGATTTGCGTGTGTTAAACATGTAGTTTATTTAAACCTTGTTGTGATGAGTTTTTTAAAGGTTTTGATAAAGTTGTAGGTTTCATTCTAGTATCTGTTAAATCTCATTAAATCAAAATAAGCTTAGGCATTGCTCTACTACTAGCTATGTGTCCATCGCCCCAATAGAGATACATTAGGCTCCTTCTCTTCTCATTTTATTATTTTATTTTAACCATGATGCATGGTGTATTGACCTTATTTCATCATGTGAGATTTTTAATTTTCTTTGAATTTTTTTCTTTTGCTCTTTTAAACTCAATGGTTCTTTTCTCTTCTCTCTTTTCTTTGTTTTTTTGTTTTTTTTATGATTAATGGAAAAGAGAGGAGATGAAACCCCAGTGAGCTGGTATAATTATAAAATAAATTATTCCTAGAACATCCTTGCCAACCAAATCTATACCCAATATTATCGCTTTTAACAAGTATTTAATATGATAAGTGCATTTGATATAATGAAATAAAAAAACTTTATAAATTGTTATGAAGTAACCTAAGAACAACTTTCATATGCTTGGTAAAATTATTCCATTGTGACATTATTTAGAATAATATTTTGATTGCCTTCTTTCATCCTAGAAACTCAAAAACATAGAAATACACCCAATCTATAAACTAGTCCCCAACGTGTCAAGATTTTAATTTTTCCCTTTTCTACAAGTCATAAACTCAGTTGTTTATGGATTTTATCTTGGAAAATAACTAGAGAAAACACAACTTCAAACACTAAATAAAACAAAGAAAAACTAATCTATAAAGCAAGAAACTACTCTAAAAAGCACTTAAATCTAATCTAAGGAAACATAATACCGAAAGCAGAATGATTAATCTAGAAAGCCTAAAAAATGAAAATCATTGAAAACTAAACTAGAAAACAAGAACTAAACTAGAAAACATGGAAATATAATCTAGTAATATGTCTAAACCTATTTGAATCTTCTCAATCAGTAATATCTATAGATGGAACAACTCTAAAGTAATGCTTTAGGAACTATCCATTGAATATACATGGTAAGGTCTAATCCATAGTTGGGCAAACTTATCATGTTTTTTTTTTTTTTTCATGGGCTTTATCCCATAGTAGTAGCAAATCTAAAATCCTAAATGCTTTGATTTTTTATCTTTTATCAAACCACCTTTTGACAACATCCTGATGTTTTTTGATTGTCGATGAGGCTTCAATCCTCAAATCTTCCATTTTTATTATATCAATCAATATTGATTCTATTTTATCATTCAGTTCCATATAGTCTTTCATGAACTGATAGGTGGGTAGCTTTAATATGATGAGGAAAATTGATCTACACCCATATACTAGTAGGTAGTGCAAAGCTTTCAGGGCTTGCTTATATCTCATTTGGTCTACCCAAAGAACATACTTTAGTAAATTATTCTATTCTTAAGGCTTGTCTCTTTCTAATTTCTTGATTGCATCAATCATATTTTTATTTTTTGACTCTGCTAGTCCATTTCCTTGAGGGTAGTAGTTAGAAGCTGACTTAATTATGATCTAATTTTCATGTGCCCATTTAGTGAATTCTACTGATATAAAAGTTGACCCATTGTCACAAACTAAAAAGATGGTCATGCCAAATCTAGTTGTTATGTGTTCCTCCACAAAGTGAATCACATATTGGGACCTACTATTCTTTATGGCTATGGCTTCTATCCATCTAGTAAAATAGTCTATATCCATGAGTACAAATTTATGGCTTACTAAGAAATTTGGGTTGATTACACCAATGAATTCTAAACCCCACTATGAAAATGGCCTTCCTTCAATAATGGGTTGTAGAGGTATTGTTACATGTACTTCTCTCTTAACTAATGATTGACATACATGGTAGGTTATGATGTGCATATGAGCATCCTTAAAGATGGTTGGCCAATAGTAACCCAACCTCAAGATTTTATAGGTTGTGGTATTCCTAGTAGGGCGACCACTACTTATCTTTTGATGCAAGTTCTCTAATATGTCCTTAGTCTCTTCTGAAAATACACATCTAAGATAAATACCTTCATAGTGACTTCTATAGTTAAATACCTTCTTGATCATGAAATAAGTAGCTTTAATCCTCAAATCTCTCCTTTTTTCTCTATTAAGCTCTGGGAGGAAGTTTTAATAAGTAAATATTGGATTATATCTATACACCATTCTCCTTTATAAACTTGTGCTACACATACCTTTTCAATGGTGATTCATTGATTAGGCTCAGTAATGAGTTGAATAATGCCTTGACCCTGGATGATCTTTACAGGCCTGATCTTTATGTTGAATTATTAGATCTTGGCCATCCATTTAGCTCAACATTATCCTATCTCATTCTACAATAGGGTGAGATTGATAGTAGGATTGGGTACAATAGAAATGGTTTTGTTCCTCAAGATGTAATGTCAAAAAAATTCACTACTTTAACAAGAGCAAAAATTTGCTTATCAATAATAGAATACTTGAGCTCTATAACCTTTAGATTTATGCTCATGAAAGCAATTAGATGATTAATTTCATCTTTCTCCTACATGATAACCAAAACAATAGTGTGTTATAAATCAAATGAATACAAATATAAATCATTTGTAAAGTATGGACTAATTAACACTAAAACCTATAATATGACATCCTTAATGTCTTAAAAATACTTTCTGACCTTAGATGTCTACTCTATTCTAGCATATTAATTGAGCATGGCATTTAGAGGCTTGAAATTTTCTACAAAACCTAAGATGAACTTCCTTACGAAGTTTATCTTCCCAAAGAATGACTTGAGTTCCTTTTTATTTGGTGGCTAAATTTTTAAAATTGCCTAGATTTGATCTAGATCAATGATGATCCCATCCTTCGTGATAATATGTCCCAAGATTTTTCACTCAGTGACTCCAAATATGATTTTATTTAGGTTAAATGAAATCCCAAACCTTCTACATCTCTTAAATATGGACTATAGGTTACTTATGTGATCTTTTCTATTCTTTGAAAAAAATGTAAGATCATCTATATAAATGATTATGTATTTTCCTACCAGTCCCTTAAAGGCATGATCCATGACACATTAAAAGGTATTTCCTACATTTATTAGGAAAAATGACATCCTTTTATATGAATAATTACCCCCATTTCATAGTAAACACCATCTTCATTCTATCCTTAGATTGCACTAGTACCTGATTGTAGCTTGAAAATCCATCTAAAAAAGACATCATTTTAGAACTGGTCACTATCTATGTTACATCATCTAGATAAGGAAAATGATAATTATCTTTCTTGGAAGCCTTTTTCATATTTATGAAGTCTACACATAACCTGATCTCACCTTTCTTCTTTCTGATCGAGACCAAATTGGCCACCCAAGTAGAATGTTAGATTGGAAATATGATTTTAGCACTTAATAACTTCTCCATTTCCCTTTGAATAAGAGGCTCTAGAATAGGATTTACTATCTTTTTCCTCAATTTAAATGGTTTATGTTCTTGATTTAGGGGAGTCATGTGAGTGATGACCTATGGGTCATACACCTTCAAGTCTTCATACATCTAGGTGATGATGTCTTTGTATTGAATGATCAAATCCCTAACTCATTATCTTTCCTCCACAGTGCAACTGATACCAATATTCACATAACATGATTTATGATCATCCCTTATATTTTCCCTCTTGAAGTATAATTCATCAACATTGGCATGCCTGAGTTGTTATGCCTGAGGGTTAAGTCCAATGAGACTAAGCTAGATGGAATTCAATTTTATTTGAGTTTTAGAATGCCCTCTTTATCTATTTCTTCTTGACAGAGGTGGTTAATGTCCTTGTCATCGATGATTTGGGACTTGAAATCCCTTGAATTAGTTAAGAAATGAATAATCTAATAATCATCATCAAAGACATGGAAAATTTATACATTATTTTGAATAGAGGGATAATGAACCAATTCAATAGAAATTGTTTTTACCTTACACTCCTGCAAATGTTCAAGATTGGTAACAAAAGTAGCTAATGAATCAATGGCTTGATTTTTCTCTCTCAGGAGTGCTACTATGTTAAAAGATTAAAATATTTCAATTAAAACCCATGATCTATGCTTATATCTCCTTAGATAGGATAATTTTCACTGATATTTATTTCTTACTTGGTTAACTACCATCTCTGAGTCACCAAATACTTTTATTTATTTTACATTGTTCTTTACTTCAAACTATAATCCTATAATTAGAGATTTATACTTAGTTATATTGTTAGTACATGGAAACGACAATATATAAGATGCTAAGAAATTCTTACCTTGAGGATAAATCAACTCAATTCCTACACACAATCCTTTCTTGGATTTAGCTCTATATTTAAATTGCATAGTTCATAGCTAATTCAAACTCTCTGGCTCTAGGTTTTATGCTAGATTCTTAGTGGTAAAAGTATAAATACCAAGAGTGGGAAATTCATACTTTACCTCTTCCTTTTTGACATTGTATTCTATGATGGGATATTTAATTCTTGGCTCTTTGTCAATTTGGATCTAGGTTGAAATTCCTCTCCATGATAGCTAGATATGAGAAAAATTTGTGGAAAGATATCCATTGAGTGCTTTGGACCAATCTCTACTAAGAAGACATTTGTGTCCTTATGGTATGTCCACTAATAGAATATTGATGGTCATTTAGACTCTTGGTTTAGATGTTAATTGAATACATATGTTATTCAATTTTATAACTATTGGTAGCACCATTTTATCTAGTTGAGAGATTGATCTCTTTGAAGGACTTAGAGTGAGATCAAGTTTATTACATATAGAGGTAGGTATGACAATTGTAGATGCTCCAAAATCAACTAAATATTTATGAATATTCTTACCAAATTCCTTGATATTTGATAGAAATGATGGCACTTCGGTCTTGCTCTTACAATTGACATTGGCATCAACAACCTTCCCTTTGTCCATAGTCACTCTAGTTCTTTCCAAAGGGGCCTTTCCAATAATGAAATTCCTTAACAAATCCTTTTGTTTAGTGATCTAGGATAACTCTTGAAGAGTTATATTCACCTTAATTTTCTTCATATCTTCCATGATGTTGTATCCTCCTTTACTCAGTTCTTCCTTGCTTGGAAATTGATCAATCCCTTTTAGAGTGGGTGGATTATTGTCTACTTTGGGATTTGGAGGAATCACCATGGTATTTGGAGGAGTTGAGGTGGTAAGTGGTTGTTTGTTACTTAAATTATATGCACCTCTCTAGAATTACTAGAAAGCATGAACTTAATCCATATTATCTTCTAGTTCATTGTCATCTTCACCTGGGAAGGGAAAATCATGAGTTTTGAGGAACATGGCTATGATAGAAGATCCAATACTTAATGGGATTCTAGTGGATTATTCATTTGATCCTATCTAGTTACTTCCATTTTAAAGATATCAAACACTATATAGAATTCAATGCAATCAAACTCACCATGTTAGGATTTCTTGTGTATTTTACACCAAATGGGAAGATCCATTTCAAATATGTTGATTTTTGGGAGCATACTAGGCTAATCCATATTATTTTTAGGCCTATTGAATGGTTTGTTATATTTATGGAATTCAGTGTTCTGGTTGTCATTTAGGGCATTGGTATTACCCATCTTTCATTGCAAATGGAAGAAATCATTGATCAATTTTTAGACCATCTTTTGAATAGAATCCAATTCATATTTTATGGAATATGTACCTTGTAGAATGATTGAGGGAAGTATAGCTACATGTTGGTTCTATTGGTAACTTTTAATATCACATGATTTTTTAAGTAACCAAAATTTAATTATATTATCTATGTCAATAGAGGTAGTGTGTACAATTGATTCTAATTGTATGTTAGAATGTTCTACTTTACATGTGGTATCTGATTAAGTTCTATAAATCCATTATTGATGTTAGGTTCCCCAGGTGTTTATGGGTTGAGATGCTTATAAATTTTTATAGCCTCTTTGAATACTAATGCCAAGGTATTGGCAATAAGGGATCTTCTCAACAACATGATGGTAATAGGGTCCAAGGCATTATTTACATATCTAATGTTAATTTTCCTTATAGTTTATACCTTGGGGTCAACCAATTGTACATATTCTACCATCTTGTATTTAAGGAATGGATGGGCTCATTAGGCTCCCTCTTCATACTGGTGAAGTGTTTGTATACCAATCCAGGATTAGAAACCTATCTAAACTGTGTAATAAAATCCATTTGACATTGTTCCCAATTGGTGATGGAGTTTTTCATTAGATTTAAGTACCATTCATAAGCATCATCCATTAAATTAAAAGTAATAATAGACATGAAACACATTCATCAACTATGTTCATTAATCTAAAATCAGCTTTAATAGATTTGATATGTTCTTCTGTTGTCCTTGGTCTTGAAGGAGAAAAGGATGGTAGATAATTTATGGGATTCAAGGCAAATCATACACATCTCTTGGGATGGTGATTATAAATCCAACTAACTATGGATATTGATGAGCCATTGGTTGATTAATATGTAAAGGGCTTCTTATGGGTAAGGGTTGCCCTAGTGGAGGTGGTGGATTATTATGAACTAGGGCTATTGGCATAGATATAGGTCTCTTATGACTTGTTAAGGGGGACACTAATAAACTAGCCTAAGAATTAGATATGGTCACTCTCCTGGGTAACTCTAGTGTAACTCTACATAGATAATAACCTCTATTATCAAGGGTTTAGACCCCCTTTGTAACACTAGTGAAATACTATTGTTGCATGTTTTATGCACACCGTAGTCAAATGATGTAGCCTCTAAATTTTAAGATCTTAATAGAGGTAAACTCCACTCTAAGGCATGAGTTTTAGGTATTTGGTTTATTTCAAATTGTTGATGGAATAGGGGTAGGTCATGTAGGTTGTTGACAAGGTTTTTAGATGGAGGTGTGCACTTCTAACAAAGTGAATCTCTATGTGAGATGGAAAGGTGGCTGGTTTCTAATCTAAAGTGGGTAAGTTTTAATAATAAACTCAAAAAAGAATGGTGAGGTAGGAAAAATAAGGATCCATGTTTCCTTGGAATCACTTCCCTTGTTGGTTTATAAATAGACCAATGATTTCTAAAACCTATGTCTATTGCTAGTAGAAATAACACACATACAGTCAAACATAGATAGGGATTTTAAATAAATAAAGATGCAAGGAATTCACAAGCCTCAAATAAAATTTGATCCTTTTAGGTAGTTATTACACACGCTTAATCTGGTGATTATGGCTTGACAAATTAATTATCTAAGGCATCTATTTCACACACATAGAAAACTACACTAAAGAAAATAATAGGACACATTCAAAAATATAATTCAATCAACTTGACTAACTTAATAAATATATTAAATAATATTTGAATATATATTACACATCTACAATTAGTATATAAATTAAAATAATCAAGAATATATTCACATCTATAGCACACTAAATATTATTGAAACACACAACCATGAAATAATAACTAATTACATGGAATTGGAAAGAAAATACTCAAAACACTTCATTGATGATTAAAATTGTTTTTCTATTCTATATTCCAAAATATTCTGACAAAAAAATAAGTTGGGTTACAATTGTATATATATACATGGGGAATGGATTACCTCATCCTCCAAGTTCATGTAAGGTGGTTACATGTGTCAGTTAGAAAATGTAGTTCTAAATATGGTCTAAAACCGTATAAGAGAAAACTAAGAGTTAAAAATAAATAAATTGACTTTTACAAAACTATTTAATGTGTGCATATACACAAAATATAAATTTAATTTTTATAATAAGATACTAAAAATATAAGGAGAATCTAAGTACATTCACCATTATAAAAATGTACATGCATAAAATCTCTACCTATCAAGGCTTAGTCATTTAGAGCATTACATGCACCTTGGTTGGTGTAGATGTTGAAGTGGCAGTTGAAGATGTGGTCACACCACCATAAGCTTGCTTCTTCTTCAATTCATTATCATCATAAACCTTTTATGTTGCTCCATGCTATTGTCTTATAATGTCTAAATTTAGTAGTGCTGGTCAATGAAGTCTTTTGGTCTATCCAAGGATATTTGCATGCTCACCCTTGATTATTTGAAAATTAATCTTGAATATTTCAACTTGAGTGACCTTTTTCCAAGACTTGCTTAATTTAGACTCAATTTATTCAAGTGTCAATCCTTACAATCTCTAATTAAAATCATTAGTTGCTTCTAGGATAAGCTTGCCACAATTAATCCTACTAATTAAATTAATAGCAGAGTCCTTAAGTTTGGATAAATTTAATTCATGAAAAATTTGAAGGATCTAAGCCTCATGTGCTTGATATATAGGTATTAAAGCCCCAATTTTTTGTAACCAATCCTTTGCCTCTTCTTATCTAATGAGTACTATATTTAAGGCATTGGATGCCTCTAGTGTAGTCACAAAGTTGAGATGACCATATATAGAATGGCCTATATAGACAAATAAAATCTTAAATTTTTTGTCATCCTCTCTTAAGGAATTGAGAAATTGATTGGCTTAGTTCACATGAGGGGTCATCTTAGCCTTCATGAACTCCATGGCTTCAAAGGAGTTATAACATCTACAAGTTTCTTCTTGAACCTTAGATTCTATGCCAACAAGAATATGTATTATCTTGGCCTACTATTTCAATTGTTCCACTTTAGCATATAATACATGAACTTCTACCTCAAGTTCTTATCAAGATAATTCCATGCCTTCATGGATTACAACTATGGAATCCTTGTGTTCTTGGGATAGGTATGCAATATTTTCCTCATATAGAGATTGTGTTGGATGTCTGTTCTACCTCTTTATGAGGGAGAAAACTTCTTGCCTTTCTTCAAGGATGATTTGGGTGCATTTGACATCTTATAATTTTCTCTTCTTCACCCTTTGAATATTTCTAGTTAGAGGATCAAATAAATTGGAAATAGAGGGAAGCTTAGTGATTTTGAAGTTTGGCAATTGAGAAGCCTTTCTCCTTAAATACATTACCCATGGAGGAATGCTTAAATGGGATGCACTAGAGGTTGTGACAATAACCTATTCCTCAACCTCATCTTGAATTCTCTATTATTTATTATGGGTCTTGGTCAGGACATTAGGTAAAGAAGGACATATAATTTTGGACCAATCCACTCCTCTAAATTAAGGAAGTGGATGGACTATGATCACTTGGGTCTTAGCCTTCCTTCCCCTACCAGTAATTATCACTATGGTTTCCTATGTGGAAGTGGTATATGATAGTGGAAGGGTGATTTGGGTAGAGTGGACATGGATTTGTGAGGTGGCTAAAGTAGTCTACACCTTTATAAACACTTTATTTGTCTTGAGGGCTCTAATAGTGGAGGTGTCAGTAGGAATAGAAGGGTTCTATATAGTGAGTGGGATTGAAGTAGAAATAGAGGGATCAATAATAGTAATGGAGATGGAGGGGGTAGATATGGGAACTTATATAAAAGTAACCTACCCAAATATGGGTAAAAAACATGTAGGGGAACTAAAAAGAGATTGAGTACCTAAGAAAGTAAGCTCCACAACCTCTATTTGAAGGCTCATAGCTTTGCATATCTCTAATTTTTCTTCCTCATCTAAATCAACCTCAATATCCTTGATGATCACCATATCTCCCCTAACTGGTTCTAAATGTGAAGGTTGATTAGGCAAACTTTATGATGTCTCCAATGTAGGACTACCTATAGGAGTCCTAGGCTTCCTCTTATAGATCAGAGGTGTATCTAATTATATGGGGGAGTTATAAGGTGTTGATGTTATTTCTTATGAAGTTGTTATCATAATGGATGTAATAGTATGTACTTGGGGAAAACTATAAACACTTGACTAGAACTTGTAGCAAGCACTTCTTGTGTTTTCTCAAATCTATGTTGATGGGATCCCTTGCTTATTTTAACCTAATAGAACTAGGCTCGAGTATCTTGGGATCTTTCTTCACTACCTTTGGTTTTAACTTCAAAGGAAGTCCTTGGGAGGAGGGAGTTATTTGGTCCTTAGATTTCTCCTCGAACTGTCCTCTCTATAAATATAAATGTTACCACCCTTTGTAGAGCACCTTTTTGTTGTCAAACTCCCTAGTTTAAATAAAAGGGTCATCCTAGATCATTCTTAGATGATCCTCTTATAGCCTAACAATCCTTTCCCATTTCAATACTTACTCATCAAACTTGACATTCAAAAATAAGAAATCATAGTCATAAGGCTCATGACTATAAGGGATGTTTAATACATGAATGTGATTTTGGATCAGCCCATGCAGATCTTAATCTCTATGTGCAAGTGTGGGGAAAGGATAACTGCTACATTTTATACCTACTTCCCCAAAATTCTTCCTTGTCATATATAACATCTTTCTAATAGTTATAAAATAACCAAAATATAAGGCCTTATTTTGCCTTGATAAGTCTTCTTTAATGCTTTTTCATAACTAAAAGGTGATTTCCTATTCAACTAGTTTATCTAGTACAAAATTTTGGAGAAACAAGGGACCAACCTTATTTTCTCAAATAATGATAACAATGAAATTTGGGTAAAGGAAATAATCCCCTTTCCCTACTAAGTTCTTTCCAATGTTCTATCCAATTTGAGGCATGGGTGACCCATGAATGACTTGCCAAACCTAAGGATAAGCATCTTCAAATATCCTTACCATATGCTTGGTATAATATTAGACATACATGAATTGGTAATGATTAAAAATTCTATTCTTCTCACAATCTATGTCTGGAGTTCATAATTCACCAAGATCTTTGTAACATGTACCCATGACTACATCTAATAAATAAGACATCATGTATAAATATCCTGAGGGTGTGGGATGCTTATCCCTATGAATAATTTGTTCTCTTAATTGAAAACTGATTATTTTCCCCTAGGCATATGTAGCATCATGTACAACAATGGCACCCAATCTAAATTAACAAAATGAATAATGGGCATATCATATAATTGATTGAGAAGATCCATACCAATGTGAATCCCCATCCTAAATTTGTCAATCAAAATTGCTCCTTTCAACTTCTTCCCTTTCAATGTGATGGTTTGGTCTAGGATTAACCATGAGGATAATACCTTCTCCATTGAGGTCTTTGCATTAAACTACACCAATGTGTGCTTGTTGAAATAAGCATTGTGTATTCTCAAAGATAAATAACTATAGAAATCTACTCCTAAAATGCATGTGATCACCTTATTATTATTATAATGATAGAGGAAAGGATCTTATGATATCTTCCATGAAAATAATTGGTCCCTCAGGAGGTCAATGCATATCATTATTTCTAGCTTGGTTGTAGAAAAGTGTAATCTTTGGTGTTTGAATGCTAATAATTCCTTAACAAATAATCTATCTGCTAGTGTCATCTCATCTTCTAGTGAAAACACATCCACCAAATTGATGACACCCCATAATGTTGAATAATTTTGGTACCTATCTCCAAATATTTTGGCATCAAAGACTATATTTGTGAACTCCATGGAGTCCATAATTGAATATGGGGATGGAAGATTCATACCTTTGAAAATCCTCGATGTAGATGCCATTGATGTGTACTCTGTTCTACTTCTTCTATGTGTGATGTATGTTATGCAAACAATTTCGCTCTAGCTCAATCACTATTTTACTCATAGTACTCTTGAAATGGGAACTAGGGCTCTTTGTCATTGTGAGAAAGTATGAGACTTAGAGTACAAGTTAGCTTAAATGCAATGAAGGATTTTCAATAGTAACATATCACCTATATAGAATCTTGCATTGAATAATAGTTTATGTGACATAAATGTGTAATATTCACTTGGCTTCTATTTTCCTTTATAATTCAAACTTGTTAGCTCAAGTTAGTAGGGGTATTTAAAATACTGATAGGAAATATTTTTACCTTTATTTTGGCTAAGTATGGTGAGACTAGTAGTACTCTTAGTAATAAGGCACTTTGGGTCTATATCATAAAAAATGCTTCAGGGACAACATCTATAGACTAATTATTTTGGGGGAATTATTTAGACAAAATATACGTAATAATTTCCACAAGGAGATATTTCATTTGGGGAAAAAGTCCCAAGACAATTATTCTAAAGGGCTATTTTGAAGGTCTAGAGGGAAATTTCAATTTCCTTGAAGGGTACTTTTGATCTAAAGGGTCTACTTCATAGGGAATTTTATCCATGACAAAAGTCCTGAAAGGTCTACTTCATAAAGGCCAAAGGGCACTTTTTATTTCCCTAAAGGGTATTTTCATATAGGTAAGGGTCATTTCAAAAGTCCCAAAGGATAAGTTATAGAAAACTTGAAGGGTATGTGGCTTGGGTTTGAAGGGTCTTTTTGGTAGGAAAAAGGTTGTGATAATTATTTTAAAGGGTAAGTGTTTAATTCAAAAAGGGTCAAAGGTTTGGGATATAAAACCAAAAGGGTATATGGAAATGATTCAAATGGTATAATACATAAAGGCTGAAAGGCACTTTTCATAGGGTAAATAGGTCAAAAAGGATATCTCTAAGGATAAGTTCCATATGGTAAAGGGTTCAAGACAAAAGTATTAAATGGTCATTTACACAAAACTTGAAGGGTATATACCTTAAAAATATCTTGTCAAAAAGGGGAAAGTGGTCAATTTGAAAAGGCCAATAGGTTAGTTCAAAGGATAAAGGGAACTTTCAAAAGGGCTAAAGGGGTAGTTCAAAAGTCCTGAAGGGTATGTGGAAATAATTTGAAGGGTATAATTCATGGTAAAAAATGCCCAAAGGGTCTAATTCATAAATGCAAAAGGGCACTTTTGATTTCCTCAAAGGGTAATTTCATACATCTAAGGGTCATTTCAAAAGTTCCAAAGGGTAGATTTGATAGGATTGAAGGGATAATCCATTGGGGATTTATTTATAGAAAAATGGTTGTAGTCCAAAAATTTGTAAGGCAAAGAGCCCACAGGTCAAATTATTTTAAGGGAATTGTTTATGAGAAAATGTTTGCAACAATTTCCCAAAAACACTAGGCTTTGTAAACATTAAGTCCAAAAGAATAAAATCCCAAAACACTTTAACATAAAAACTAAAAGGACAAATTGCATAAGTGTTGAAAAAATTAGCCTAAAAATATAAACCCAAAAAATATTCTATGTAGAACAAAAGTTAGTCTTATAAAGCACAATGCCAATATCATCCTACCAAAAGTGAATACCTTAGATTTTACAAAATTTACATAAACATATGAGAAAAGGGGCTCAATATTAATACCAAAACTATAAAAAAAATTGGGTCCCCATTTCTCCTTAAATAAAAGGGGGATGTTGGGTACAACACAGAGCATCCTTAGGAAGATCAACTTTGTGAAAATGTTCATACCTAGTTTTGGAAACCTAGACAAACCTATCACCACCATGCTAAAGAAGAGCCAAGTGTTTAATTGGTCAGATGAGGGTAAGGCAACTTTTGAATCCATTAAGTAGGATATTGCCCAAGCACCCTCACTCTTGAATCTTGGCTTCTCTAAGACTTTATCTTTTACACCTTTCCTAATCTTGACAACATATCACCTATGTTGATACAAAAGAATGGTGAAGCAATGGAGAATTTAATTGCCTTTTTAGTCAAGGGATAAAAGGATATGAGGCGAGGTACACTTTTATTGAGAAGTAAGTTCTTGTAGGCTTGGGAAGCCTAAAAAATTTTAGGCTCATGCTCTCCAACAATAGGATCCATCTTATGGTGTCTCATCATGGAGTTAGGAACTTATTTCTTAATAAGGATTTGAATGAGAAGAGAGCAGGCTGGATCACAAAGGTCATGGAATATGATGTAGAGATCAAGGTCACCAAGCTGGTCAGAGGTAAGGGCTTATTTGAGAACATGGTAAATGACCTCTAGGAATACAAGGAAGCTATTTTGGTGATCTAAAAAAATCACAAATAGGTGCACCTCCACTTCAAAAGATCTAGCTTCAAGATAAGGATCACTTCTTGACAATAAGAGAATGCTCCCAAAGTTTAGATAGATCCAAAAAAAGGTATTTTAGGATTTAATCTATACCATATGCATTAATTGATGGAGTTATTTTTATAAGGGACCTCAATGGGATACTCTTTAGGTGCATAGATGATGACCAAGTGACCAAACTCTTGGAGCAATTCCATAATGGACCTGTAGGAGGCCATTTTGCACCTAAAACCACATAAGAAAAGATAATAAGGGATGGTTATTACTGGCTCAATATTTTGAAATATGCTCATGTATGGGTTATAAAATTCAAGAAGTGTGCTCTTTTTGTAGGAAAATAGAAACTAGCAACCCTTTCACTCAATCCAATTCAGGGGAAGAAACCCTTCATGCAATGGGGGTTAGACTTCATATGGATGATCAACCCAACATCAAGTGTAGGGCATAAATGGGTGATCACTACAACTGACTACTTGAACATGTGAATCAAATTCATTGCTTTAAAGGAGGATAGTGAAGGTACAACTTTGGATTTTTATGATAGCCTTGTGATTAGGTTTGGTGTCCTAACCACCATAATTTATGATAATTCATTAGCATTCCTTGGTATGAAGATAAGTGAGTGGGATCTCAAATTGAGCATCTAACTCAACACCTCTTCAAACTACTATCCTCAAGGAAATAGACTGACATAGTCCAAAAACAATAAGTTGATAAGGATTATCGGGAGGACCATGGAATAAAATCAAAGAACATGGCACACCAAGCTAAGGATAACCTTATGGGCTGATAGGGTGACTCCTAAAATTGCCATTGACAATTATCCATATGTTCTTATGTATGGAAGGGAAGCCAAACTAACTATCTCCCTTGAGCTACCTACATTGGAGTTATCCCATCATCTTGAGTTGATGTAGGATAGACCCATGAATGTGAGGATGATAGCTCTCATAGAATTGGAAGAAACTAGGGACCTTGCTATGAATACACTAGAGTCATATCAAGCTCAGGTTAAAAAAGCCTTTGACAAGAGAGATACAACAAAGAGTTTCAAGGAAGGGGACCTAGTCCTCAAATGGAACTCAAATAAATCCAAACCAAGAAACCATACCAAGTTTGATAGCTTGGAGAGTGGTCCTTATTTGATCCATGGATGTAAGGAACATAATGATTTTCATCTTGCCCAACTAAATGGAGAGGTATTAACCATCCTAATCAATGTTATTCATTTAAAACCTTATTATTCAATAACATTTCATCTACTGTAACATATTGTACATATTAGAGTATCTTTTATGCTTTTCTCCAAGTGCCTTATGCACTTTTATTTTTTGTCTATTGTTTCCTTCTCCAAAGTTCCTTGGGAATTTTGTTTAGTTTTATTTATTTTGGTCCTTATTGCTTCAATAGAGGTTTAGCTCAGTTGTAGAGGCTAATGAATCCATGCCCAATAGACTAGACAAGGAAAATAGTCTAGGTTCTGAAAGCATAATAGGCATGCTTCCCTACAAGTCACTAGAAATGTTAGCCAATTTTGGCCCACATACCAAGTTTGTGCCTAGATGGATCAGGTTGCTAATAGATGAGTAGGTAACAAAATTTCTAGATGGAATGAGTAGTTTAAGGATCTCATTTTACTCATAAAACTTTTGAAACACTTTAAGTTCACTCAAAGTGTAATTTTCCATTTTCTAAAAGATAGGTCTAAAGTGTTGTTGAGACCTTATGGGATGTAAAGAGTGCTTGGAATGACTATAGAGGTGCATGGTTTATTCATTTGGTTCTTCATTGTGTTCATCTAGACATTTTGAGTCTAGTGGCAGAAACATTGAGTAGGTAGTTTTTTGACATTATCATTTCCACATGTGGATGAGTCAAGGAGAATTGGTCACATGGGTCTGATCACATTAGTCCCAAGAACATATAATCTAATTTTTAGGTCATCCAATGAAGTGAATTATAAAATATGAAGATCTAAAGGTGGCCTCTCAGATGAAATTTTCTAAGTTTTCATACTTAGCCAATTTTCAAAGAAGCTCAAATAGAGCCAAGTGGGCATATTGATGAGGCAATATCCTACATGTGTGATAGTCTCAAGAGAAAATGGTCACATGGGTTTATTTATTTTTATTCCTAGAGCATATGCACTAAGTTTTAGGCCATGCATCTAAGTGTGATAAAAGTTATGCATGTTCAAATTTGGCTCCTCAAACATAATTCACTAAGTTTCTATACTTATCTATTTTCAACCATGACAGGCACACAAACATCACATAGGAAAAAATAAACCAACTCACTTGTGCATCATTCATCTTCACTTAAAAATCTCCCAAATTTGGTGGATCAATTGGGTTTATCCCTTTTAGTATCAAGAACATCTCCTAAAAATTTGGTGCCTCCATACCTCTTCACTTCCAGATCCCAGCCTTCAAAGTTGGTCAAAAAGTGATTGAAATTTGCAAAGATGTCCAATTAGAGCTCAAGAAAAAGTCCATTTGAGATTAAATTTGATAGTCTATAGGACGTCAAATACTTCTATTTATATGTTAAATGATAGTCATATAGACATCAATTTTAAGAACTGACATATAGCCATTGATTTTCAAATAATGGGTCCTAGGTAGATCTAACAACATGTGTTTAATCATACATTTAGATCTAATAATGAGTAGAGATTAAAGGGTCCAACAAATCTCAAAATCAAGTATGTGCATGACAAGTGTCAATAGTGCATTCAACTAGCAGAGCATCAATGATTAGCATTCATCTAAACAAGCAAGATCTAATGGAATGAGATGGGTCAACATGTCAACAAGTTGAGCTAGATATCAATATCTGATTAAAACAAAGGTGAGCCCAATAATTTTGATGGTGTTTGAGAGATTATTTTTGACCATAATAAAATAGGTCCAATAGGATCGTATTTATACTATTAAGTCTTGATCTAACACCATTAAAGGGATACACTGATGTTGTCAAGTATAAATAATATAAAGGGACCTCCATTGGAGCTTAATATGGACCTCTGGTTCAACATTTTATATAACTTGCATGGTTTTTCTATGACTGAGTTCACCATTCTCAAAGGAGGACCTACGTATGTAATGAACTCTTAGTTCTTGAAAAGATAGAGTGGGTCTATTTGGACCTATTTAGATCATGAAAAAAACTATCTAGTCTATATGTCTACATTAATATGAACAAATATAGGAAAACCAATAATCTTAGATTGGTTTTCCACCTATACATAGACCTATTATCCAAACATAGAGATAAAGCAAATATGTGATTAATGCCAAGGTCTCTCATCCTTCAACATGGCCATATTTTTGACAATTAGCCACCTAAAATATACAAATCCATGATTTTATTAGATCCATGAGCATGAAGTTTTATCTTCAAATGAGAGATGGTGTGAAGGATCAAATAAAGGTTCTAGTTTTTGGAATTTTAGCTATGGGAATTCAATGCATCCTCAAAACCTTTAGGGACTTTCTCACTCAATAAACCATGGGTAGTGTCCTAATTGATCAAAAAAATGGTAAGGCTTTCATGGGCTAAGGAGAAAAAGGTGGTAGCTTAGGTTTAATTAATGACTTGGGATGATGTGTTCCCTCTATGATGGCATGATCCCCCTTTATTTCACTCTCTTTATATCACATATATCTTGGTCTCATTTCCATTGAATGGGTTCTCAGCTCTTAGAATTTATCATTATTTTCTAGCACAAGGATACTCATTGAGACTCTTGAAAAAGTGTGCTCATTTGATATGGTTGAACCCTATCAAAATATTTTAATAACTATATTTTGAATTAATAAGATCAAATCTTTTCCTATCTCTTGTATTCAGTTAGTGCTTAGCATGCTTGTGTATGGTGAATTTGTGAAGGAGGTTCTTCCTAGTTTATTGTCATTGTACTTGCCTCTTTGAAGGTGTTTTCAAGCTAAATTGTAGGTCTGTATTAGTGTTCTACTTGGAACCTCTTATATGAAATATTTATGTAAATAGTAAGATTATGAGAATGAGTAATCCATAGTTGTCTTTTGTTAATCTAGTGTGTGTTCAAGCTTATATGAGTGTCCATTTAACTTTGGTGAATCACCCTTTTAGTCTTCTTAGGAGCCCTTATCCTCTTTCTAACCCTTTTACCTATGAATTAATAGTTTAGCATTAGTTTAAGTGAGCATAAAGAGGAAGCCATCCTTTTTTAGAGGTTAAACCCCACCATAGGTGACCCACAGCTTGGGGTTATTCTCATTATGTAGCTTAATTAGAGGGACTTTGAAGAAATCTCCCCAAGGGTAAAAATTAAGCCACTAATAGTAACTTGATTGATGATTAATTGAGAATAACCATAAACCATGAGATGTTGAATATTTTACTGTACTTGATGAATCCTTGCAATAAGTGCTTCATATTCAACCATGTTATTAGTATAAGGGAAGGTGATATAAAATTATTTGGGAATAAGATCCCCCTATGGTATAATAAAAAATATCCCTACCACTAATCCATGTGATGTGAATGATCCATCAAAATACAACTTCTAGTGTTTCTCCTCAAGATGTGTTTCTATGATGGTCATGATGGACTCATATAAGAATTTAAAATTGAATGGTTTGATATTTGCAAGGGTAGCTTCAACAAGATGATCTATAATTACTTGTCCCTTTATATCATTTTGGTTTACATAATCAATCTCAAAATCACTCATTAGTATGATCCATTTAGCCATGCATCCTTGTAAAGTTATCTTGGATAGTAAATACTTGAGTGGATCTACTTTGGAAATAATAATGGTCTTGTTATTAAGCATGTAATACCATAACTTATGGGCTAAAAAGACCATAATTTAATAATATTTTTCAATTAGTGTATAGTTTTATTAATATGTGACTAATTTATATCTTAAATAATACATAACATGTTATTTTATGTTATAATCATGTTGAGCTATAAGTACCCCCAAGGCTTTATTAGTGGTAGATATGTACAGTAGTAATGGCTTTCCTAACATTAGTGGTAACAAAACTAGCATATTGGAAAGATATTCCTTAAGGCAGTGAAAGGATTTCTATCATTATTCATCCCAAATAAAAATAGCACCCTTTTTCAATGAGTGAAAGGATGGAATTTTTTAGCCAACTACAAAATGAAGTATTTGATAGACTAGATTTTGCCCTATAAATATAGAGCTGCTTCAAATTAGAAGGTGGAGGCATCTTGGTAATGTCCTGTAATTTCATAGGATCAACTTCAATTCCTCGATGAGAGATGATGAAGCTTAAATTTTTCCCTAAAGTGACACCAAAGACACATTTATTTGGATTCATTTGAAATTTTTACTCATAAAGCCTCTCAAATATTATTCATAGTGTGATTAGATTATCAACATGGGTCTTTGATTTACCCAATATGTTATCAACATAATCTTCAATAATGTCATGCATCATATAATGAAATATGATGGTCATGGATATTTGGTATGTGGCCTCATCATTCTTGAGGCTAAATGACATAAATCGATAACTAAACATTCCCCAAGGAGTGGTGAATGTTGTCTTATGTTGGTATTTAGTGCGATCTTGATCTGATTGTAACCCAAAAATACATCCATAAGTGAAAACATTTCATACCCTAATTTATATTTAACTATCATGTTGATATTAAATAGAGGAAATTAATCCTTGGGGTAAGACTTGTTTATGTCTCTAAAATTAGTGTAAATTATGATCGCTTATGGCTTCTGACTAACATGCAAAAAATTTTGAGATCCACTTTGAATAGCCAAGTGGCTAGATACATATTGCTTCTAAGAGTTTTTCCAACTCTTTATTTACAAATACAACAATATGAAGATTCATCTTGCATAATTTATAATTCACAAGTTTGGCATTAGGATGTATAATAAGGTGGTGTATAACCAAAGTAGGGTCTAAACCTGACATGTCTAAATAGGCCCAAGCAAAGATGTCAAGAAATTCCCTTAGAATGGATGTAAAGATTTCATACTCCTTTTTAGTGGGGTACATGCCTAATTTTATCCATTTTGGATCATTGGGAGTCTTGATGTTGACCTTCATAGTATCTCATATTAGGCGAGTATCCATCTTCTAAGATAGTTGGAAAAGATGTGAATTGGCATGTAATGACAAAGTTCTCTAATTAGATTGGTTATTTAATCTCTCCTAAATAATATGAATATAAATATTCCAATGGTAGTGATTGCCATATCAAAAACATTGTAGGAAACTCTTGGGAAATTTGATCAAAGGCATGTTGTTCTACTAAACTAAACTCTTAACCAAAAGAAAGTTCATCATTATTGGTCTCCTAAGCTTCATTTGAGGAAAGGTGAAAACCCCGGTCTAATGGCATCTAAAACATGTTTTCACCAAAATACTAGCCTTTCTCTTTACTTTTGCCTTGGTCTAAAAGTACCTCAAAGAGGTTTTCACTTTGGTAACTCAATGTTTTATTTTTTTGTTTTTTGGCTAAGGGTGTTATCCTATTCTTCAAAATAGGTTGCAAGATCCAATTTGATATAGAACCCTTATTTGTGGTCTCCCAATAGAATATTATATATTAGTCCTAAATTTTTTCAAAAGGCCCCATCATTCTCAAACTTGTCTATAGGCACTTTGGATTCTTGTTGGTCCTAGCCTATTATTTGAGGGTGATATAGGGGAAGTGGGTTATGTAGGATTACTAGGTTAATAATACACATGGTATGGGGGTCAAACATGTTGGTGATGGTAAGGTCTCTGTAAATGATATGATCAAACTCTATTTTTCCACTAGCATCATCATCACTAGATGTTAGCATTAAAACATGAATATGATACATGGGGGCACCTCTAGGTGGTTTAAATTTGAGATGCTAAGTTCTTTTATATATATTCATATAAATTAGCTCAAGAGTACCCTAATGATTTGGCTTAAGGCCTCCACATTTAAAGGCTTGGTTATCCATGATCTTGTTGGGGATAGGATATTTGGAATTTTTGTATCAATCGACCAATTTGTCATTATAAAACTAGGAATCATCATTCACCAATGGGTATTCTAATTTTATAGTGGTCAGTGTGAAAATAACAGGGGTTAAACTGTGAATCTTGCATTTTCCATTTTGTTTCCATTCCATGCAAGGTATCCTAGCTTTAAGTCTTCCATAAGACTTGGGATTCTTTGTAAGGCTGTAAATATGGAATGTGTCATGGGTAAAATAATCTCCTTAAACATTGGTCAAGATTATAAAATGATTAGACATTTCAATAAGAGAAATATGGGAAAATGAGGCAAGACTATTTGGGTCTATACAATTAGTGTCTAGAAATTCAACAGGTATTTCTTTGTCTTTATCCTTCTTGGGTATTGGGTTTAGGCCAAAATGATAGTTGTAACTTTTATATTCATTGTCAAAATGATTGTAGTGTTCATAGGGCTGAAAATCTCCATTGATAGTGATTCCCATGCTTGAGTTCGAGAACATGAGACATTAGTGTAATGTCTAAGGGATTTCAAGAATTTCATGTATCCATAGTCTACCCAAAAATAAATTATATTATAGATCTAGGTATAACACATGGAAAAGTGTATCATGGGTCAAATTCCTAATGATAATTATCAAGCTTATGGTTCCTTGTGACTCTCACTCTTCATTGTCATAGGCTTTGATAGTAATGGTTTTTGGCTATATATCATCTATTGTATATCCTAGATGCTTGATGAACTTAAGAGTCCCAATAGTTGTAATCGATCCATTGTCTATGAGGACACATTTAACTTTGTTCCACATTATGAAAACTTAAATGTATAGTAGGTTGTTATTGAGAGAGACAAGGGACAATATATTGTTTTGGCTAAAGGTCAACTATTGGTCTAGGGATAGATGTCCAACCAAAGCTTGGAATTTATCTAAGGTTATTTAGTTTAGAACTTGGGATTGGCCTAGGAGTTCCATTACGATATTCTTGTGGATAATAGATGTATGCAACAAAACTAGAATGGATATTTGTGTGGGAATCTTCCAAAGTTGTTCCATAATGTCATATAGATTTTACTTAATAGTGGTAAATGGCCTAATCCTAGCCAACATAGTAGGTTGGATCAATCCAGTGGTAAGAGGTTATAGACCTAGAATGGTAATATTAGACCATCAAGTTATGATTACACCATCAAGATTGGATATAAGACCATTATAAATTGATGATGATGGAGATAGGTGAGATAGGATAAGTCTCAATTTATGATACACCTAGTGGTGGTCATGGGGAAATAATGAGTTATTAGTATAAGGTCCTAAAATAATAATCCCTAGTTGTTATTATGTTTAGATATGGTCCCAAGTTAAGGAAAGATTACTGGCATAGGTAGATTGAATGGTATTGTTTGTCAATGATCCCAATCTATTGGTACTTGGTCTAGGATTAATGGTGATGGCAGAAACATGACCTACCATAATATGACCTACAACTTTATTATAGTCATGTGCAACTGCATGCTAAGTTTATTAGTTATTAGGATTATTTTAGCCTTGGTTCCTCCCATTTGGTTGATGTTATTTTTTTGATACTAATATTTTTGTTATTATTATAGTGGTTATTGATATTATTGTTTTTGTTGTGTTATTTATTTTTGCTAGTGTTGATTATTATTGTTATATTATGGAAAAGGGTTTTGGTAGGTACCTAGGTTATGATTGGACATAGACATTCTATTATCCAATGTAATCTTATCTTTTTCCAACATATTTTATTTGAGGTGCATCAACTGCACACAATAGTTCATGAAATGTCTATGAACATGATGGTATTCACATAACTCATGCTCTTTGTGCCAATCTAGATATGGAATACCCTAAGGATAGTGCTTTGATATTGGCCAAACAATCATATTAGTTTCATCTATCTTGAAAAACACTACTTGAATAGGTTCACCAAGAACACTAAAGACTCTAAGAGTGAGTCTTATTCTTTGAGGAGAGGTTTCCAAAGGTAGGGGTTGCTGCATTTGAAGAGCTGGTCTAGGTTGTTGTGTAGGTTATGCTTTCTAAATAGGCTGATAATGTAGAGTAAGCTATATTTATTATGTAGTTTGAGTAAAATATGTTTTCACCATTTAGACATGATGTGACATAGTTACTCAATTTACAAAAACATTATTTTTGCATTTGTATTTCTTATATTTATCATATTTGCTAGCCTAAGTGGATGTTGATGCTTGCACTTAGACTTGGTTAGGGATTTGACTTGGGCTTATGCCTTGGTTTTGATTTTGATTTTGATTTGAGGATGTTAACCTAATAATCCATTTGTTAATAATTTCAATTTCAATCTAAAATCCTTTAACAATAATATTTTTGAAGGTGTGCATACACTATAGTTTTAAATGGTAAGATATCTCACTATGCAAATTTTTAGTAAATAAAGTAGCAAATTATTTATCTGGTAAGCTATAGGTGAAGTGACTAGTAAGCACTCTCCTTCTCTATAGATAACTTTCAAATCTCTCACCATATTTTTTCTTGGCTTATGTCAAATCTACTAATGAAATCCCATGCTTGAGATCATAAAAGTGTTGCACAAACTTGTCTGATAGATCATCAAAATCAGATATTGAATTTTTTAGAAAATTAAGGAACCACTCCAAAGCCTTTCCAATTAGACTTTGAAGAAATAAAAGGAGTAGGTAAATGTCACTCTAAGCCACTAGTTGGTAAATGACAAATAAATCTATAAAATGAGCCTTAGGGTCTCCTTTACCCTTGTACTTGTTAAATTACGGTGGTTCATAACATGGAAAAAATGGTATTTGAAGATACTCCATGTTGAATGGATATAAACACACATCTTTTAATTTTAATTTCTTGGTTTGCTTCCCTAATTGAATTATGGTAATCACATCATTCATTTATTTCAATTTTGGAGCCAAAAAACTATATTGTACATTTAGCTGAGGTGGTGGCTAGGTAGTCAAAGGTGGATTACCTTGACTAGGGTATAATAGACATATGGTTTGATATGGAATGTTGGTTTGATGGGTGAACTGACTAAGAATATGAATCCATGGATTATGACGCAATTTTTGGAATTACATGCATTGTTGGGATATATTCTAGTTCAAATTAGGTATATGGCCTTAGTTTTGAGGGAATTAGAACTGGGATGGAAGGATATGTATTTGGGTAAAGTATTATTCCTAATGAGTTTGAGTAGGGACTTTTTTCCAACTAGTCAAACCTGAATAAATTAATAGAAATTATTACAGACCAAGGTCTTATATTTGAGTATTTGGAACATGTAGAGTGGAAGGCAATTATTTCTTAATTGGTACTTGTTGGATGTTAACACCTCATTGTTATGAAAATACCTATTATGAAATAGATGCTTGTTATATGTTTAGAATTTTTATTTGACCAATATAAAAACATTTTTGATTACAAAACATTCATTATTATAAAGGTATATTGGTATATGAATGTATAGGTACATTTATCACTACCTAGTGAGCTGGAATATTTATTTCCCTTATTGAGGTAGATTACCTTTCTACCTCTACTACTATGGTAGATTGGACTGTGCCTATTATTATGGAATGTTAGTTACCACCTATTGAGGTGGGATAGAATTCATCATTTTTTGTTAAGGCAAAGCACTAGTCAACACTTGATTAATCAATCCATGTTATTGCAGTCTTGAATAAGCCATTGGTTGAATATTGGAAGTAACTTGATGTTATTGAGAAGTAGGAATCCCTTCCCCCTGCTATTTTGAATCACTTGTGGTATTAACTAAAGTAACTTGTTATGGTAAACTATTTTTTGGTGCATTTAAACAACTATAGAATGGATTAGAAAACACTTATATTATCCATCACGTTTGGAACATTATTCTATGTAGAAGCCACAATCACATCTTCAATAGATGGGACATTATAGATGTCACATAATTGAAGTGATTTTTGAAAATGGGTATATACCCAAATTAGCTTGATTTTTAAACTCAATTATCACTCATGTTGAAAGATATAACTCTATTAGTAGATCATTTCACATGGCCATGGCATTAAAATTGTGTTCTAGAGTTAAATAGGTTTGATATGCTTGTTACATTTGTATAAAGTGGTCTTCCATGAGGATCTTTCCTTTTATAATCATATTTGGGTCTTGATATGAAATTAAAATGAGTGCTTGAGGATAGATAGTAGAGGCTTGTTCAATTGTTTGGGTATAAGGCATGTTTAGAGGCACTCTAACTAGTCTAGGTAGGTTTTTATGAGGGAGGTTTGTTATAAAATTGGCCCCTAACTCTGTATATCTGACTAAAACCCCATCCTTATTTTCAAGAAAATGATGATCAAATAAATAAGGATCATATGTCAATGGCATAGGAACATAATACTATTATTTTTTAAGTTGTTATACAAACGATGGTATGTTTGTGAGATATTATATGGTTTGATCTTGGTCTTGCTCAAAATATGGAGGTGTGTTAACCAAATAATGGCCTAATAGATCTTGACTTTATGTCCTAGATTGAGAAATATAAAGAGGATAGGAATTCATCTCAAAGACTACATCATTGTCATAGGGGTCTTAAATAAAGTAATCATTCATAACCACATTACCATAACTTGAATTGTACATAGCTCCACTATGAGTGTAATGAGACATATCCAAATCAATGATGAATGTTTCATGAAGAGAAAGGTCTAGAGTTATATAAAATCTTAAAATTAGGTCAAAAGGGAAAGTGGACCAAACTTTGTAATGTTTAGGAAATTGGTCTAAAAAATGTGTCTAATGGAGCTATTTCTCCAAAATAGGTAATGATAAACTTGGTCTAAAATGTCCTCAAGATATAATGTCAAATGTCTCACATAAATAATTAAGTGAATGGATAAATTTGAATTCTAAACTTAGTAAAAATATTTATTTAAACAACTATAATCCAAGTATAAAACCTAAAAAGGTTGTTATCTCTTTAGGAATAGGTCATAAAGATAGGCTCAAAACATCTAGGTCTAAAACAAAAGGTAAAATGCTAGGTCTTTTGGAAACACAACATAAAAGCTAGGCTTGGCATAATACTAGGTCTAAAATAAAAGGTAATTTCTAGGTCTTTTGGAAACATGACACAAAATCTATAATTTGAAAAATAATAGGTATAAGACATAAGGGAATTTCTAGGTCTCTTGGAAACATGACACAAAAGCTAGATTTGGCACAAACTAGGTCTAAAAGGCAAGGCAATTAATCTAAAAATTTGAAACACTTGGACTCAAACTAGGCATTTAGATTTTAAAAAAACTTAAAATTTGGATAAAGACATTGGACTTTAGGCAAAGAAAATAGAGACTACTTTCCAAATCTAAGTACAAATATTGCTAAGGCAAGAAACAAATTAGTCCAAGTTGCACAACCTAAAAGTGATAGATAAATGTTTAAGCCCAAAATTAGGTGAGGCATAGGCATAAACCAATTACATTTGAATTTTAACTTAAAAATACCAACTTTAAACTTGTTTTTATAAGACTTTATTCTCAAATGGGTAATAATGTAGACCAAGACATATGACATAATGATAATAGACCTAGACCCAAAGGGCACATGTGGTTTTGAAATTTATTGGACATAAGGCAAAGGTATTTGAAATAATGTAAGTAGTGTAATGACACTATTTTTTTATCTAAATATATGAAAAATGGTTTTTTTCAAAAAAAACTAAGGCAAAGACTTGGAATGAAATGGGAAGCATAACAACACCTCTTTAAAATAAGTGACACACATACAAACATTTGTAAAATGACTAATGTAAAGCATGGTATTAAATGGATGATATAACACCTCTTTACACAAAAGAGTGATGTGAAAACATGATTTATTTTTGATGTGGTTTAAACAAACAAATAGTTTTTAACTCAAAAAAATGCAAGCAAAGAGGAAAAGACACAAAAACACCTAAGTGTATCATCATAATCCTAAAAAACTAACAAAGTGGCTTCGTACTGTCAAATTCCATCTATATACTTGATCTTGAGAGAAAATAATATTTTTAATCCAAAAATTTAAATTCACATGAAAATTAGGGTTTTTAGGCCCACTATTCTCTTAAGAGTTCATACAGTGAAATGTAAATTTAAGCTACTCACCTTACATTGACAATATATCTATGGTAAGTGGGGTTGTGTAAAAACCATCAAGTTCATACATTATAAATGGTCCCATATGTGTGTATAAGACTATGGCACAAGACATAATTTGGATCAGCATTAATCATCTTGTTTTGAAAATGTCTTTTCCTTTTCACAACCACTACATCAATCAATTATTCAGTATAGTGCAATGTCTGAGTTAAGCCTACATTTTGAAGTAATCTCTTACTAACAAAGATTTTTTAACTACTAAAATAAGCATACTATAAAATCAACCTCAATTTATATACCCCTACCATGGAGTTGGGTTCAATTTATTCCAAGTTATGAATTTTTAAGTCATTTCATCACTAGAGAACTTTTAGTGGGGTTATGAACTCTTGCCCACAAGCCAAGATGCAAGAAATAAAAATTATAGAAAGAATTGAGGGTCATTTTGGGGAGTACCTTATAAAAATTCCTTCCATTCTTAGACTAAGTGAGAAAGGTAATGATTTAAGTGTTTTTTGATCACCTAATTTCCTTAAAGGGAATGGGGGGAGAGCATACACACTATACTTGGTTGGCAAAACAAACACACAACAAATAATAATTAAAAAGCAAAAGCTCTTAAGAGCACTTATCTAAAGTTTGAGTTCATTTTTAGATCACCAAGATAAATATGATGTGAATTTTATCCCTTTGTCATTATTTGAGTTTTTAACTTTGAAAAATGAAAACAAAATAAGTATACAATTTTTAAACACCAAATGTAAATGTGATTTGAATCTTAAAGTGATATAAATATTTTTCCTTGGATTTTTAGGTCTTGTAAAAAATTTTATTGTGTTTTTATTTATAATATAAAATATAAATGAGAAAATCATAATTTAATTCTATCTCTCATGTTTTCTAAAAAATAAAACACATATAATCAATGTCAATCTATAGGGATCATGATTGATTCCTGAGATGAACACTAATTCTATGTAATCATCACTAACTCCTGTAACCAAAAAAAATAAAAATGTGTTTTTTATAGAAACTGGTTAAAAAATAATGTTTTAAGACTCAAACCCATGTAATAAAATGATTAAACATACAATAAACACCTTGCTAAGCACAAAAAAAAACTAAGGAAAATAAATAAAACTTGAATTTTCACACCATTAATGGTTTCTGATTTAATTAGGATTTTAATATAGAAATAATGGTTGATTATTGGTAATAAATGTTGATCTTTATGATTTATATCAATTTTCTTTAATCATAACCAATCCCTATGGCTAGACTAAGAGTCAAATTCCTTCACATTTAGGTGATTTATTTAAAAAAATTGACATGAAAATGGTTAGTAAATGGTATCTAGAATAACTTTTTTGGGTGTGAGTCCTATTGAGCATTCCATTATGTGAAAAATGAATCTAATAGGGGATAATATTATGATGTTAATCAATAAAATTAAATCAAAACAAACACACTAAAAACTAACACATCTAGCCTAGACACTAGGGTAATCATAAGTAAAAAGAACACAATTAAAACACAACTAGAAAACAAAATAAAAACTCCCTTTTATCCTCCTTGTAGCTCCAATTTTTTTTGAATTTTTCTTGCTCAGCTATGTGTTTAAAAAATATTTTTCAATAAATCTCCATTGCTTCGCCTCTCCTTAGCATCTTGGCTTGGCTTGAGTTGGCTTAGCAAATGGACATGTTAACACTAAAATAAATCTTTTTAGGAGGTATTTTAGCATAATAACATTGAAAATAAAAATATTTTGTACCTATTTGAGTATAATAACTTTAAACCAAAATATATTAAAGATCAATAGGTGAGGCCTTCTATTTATAGCCTCCAAAGTTAACTCTCACCCAAGTTAAGTTCGGTTAGGATTAAGCATGGTTGAGTTCAAATTAACCTTAGGTAAGTGGAGGCTAAACCAATTTGGGTTAATTAGGTGGAATGTAATTATGATTTTCAATTAATAGACATGGTTCATAAATTTAGATATTTTATGAGAGCTTGACAACTCACAAAAACAATGATGAAGAAGCTTGATATTTTAAATTTCCATCTTTAGATATTCATTAATTTAAAATGATTATTTAGAAAATAATTTAATCTATTTTAATTAGTTTATTTATTTTTATTACCATTTTATATCTTTTAGGATTTTCAAGAGCCTCGCTTAATGTGTCCAAAAGCTAAACTGCTGGTTGTTAGGTCATAAAGTGATTGGAGATGAATTTATGAGAGCTTATTATTGTGTATGGGATAATAACCTAAATAGGGATGTATCAAAAAAAATTTAAGCACTAATTAATTATGTGTAAATTAAATTGGGACATTTATTATTTCCTAAGCTTAATTACACCATTTAGTAGAAATTAATCTGAAGTCTAGTCGAAAGCCAATTATGGTCCGAATGGGGTGTCTACAATATGTAATTTATAATTACTCATTTACCCTAGTGAATCATATATGATATAAAACTAGCTAAAACATTTATATAATATTGTGCACAAATAAAATGATGTATGATAAATCACATATAATCATGCATAGGTCCTAATTTTGGTATTATTTTATTATATTTTACTATTTTTATATTTTTTTCATATATATGAACTATAAATATAGATAAATATATGAAAATATGTTTCAATTAAGAGTCTTACCATCAATAGATCATTAAATGAATAAAATAATGGTGATTTATTATAAATTAAGAGTATCATGCAACTGTGTAGGTTTTTTATTATATATATATATATATATATATATATATATATATATATATATATATATATATATATATATATATATATATATATATATATATATATATATATATATATTCTCCATAATTAGTATCATCAGGATCATACCAATTTGGATTGTTATAATCATTATTTAGATTTTGAACTTGTGAAATTTGAATCTTGTCTTATGTTTTATATGTATATTAATAAAGAACTAACCCATACTATAGTATTGATGTTTTTGATTTCTCCTTTACAATGTGTACTATGTCATGTGCCTTTAGTGATATGCCTTTAGTTGTATATTTGTGTATGAGCTAAAGACATGGTTGATTTTTGTTGATATTTATTTAAAGAAACTCTATATTCTCTTGAAAATATTATAATTCTACTTTCATGTGAAAATGTTACATGGTTGGAATCTTTAACCATTTCTCCCCCACCCATTGATATCATCCATGATCTTCCTAATTCAATGTTATATTGTACCAAACTAGGAAATATGTGAAATACCACTGAACATGTTTTTGGCCCAATTGTGAAAGGTAACTCAATGGATACAATAAATTATTTATATAAAGTAATCTTACCCATATTTTCCTTATAATATCTAAGAAATTGTAAGAGTTTCATCATACAAACATTCATTTCAATAATCTTATTAATCAACACATTGGTATATTGCTTTACATCTATTAGTGGATTGAGAATCAAAGGATCTAGAAAAAATGAAAGATTTTTAGTCAAATTATTTGGAACCAAACTTAAAACTTTATATTTTGTAGGTATTTCATGTTTTCTACTTTTTTGTTATAAACCCTCTTTTAAGAATGTTTTTTGTTTATCTTGAATTTGATTTTGTAACTTGTCTTATAGTAATTTCACTTTTTCTTATTGTAATCCATGATTTTTAAAGTGTTCCATTTGTAATTTCTCTTTTTTATCTTGTTCCTTTTATGATATTTATTTATCTAACTTATCTTGTTAAACCTTTTCTTGTTTTAATTTTTTATTTTAAGCCTTTTTTTTGCTTTGAATTATCCTTTAGTATCCATTTTTATACTAATTATGATTTTGTCACTTGTGATTTTGGAGATGCACTCATAAGGTGAATGGGTTGATTAAGTAATTTATCAATGATAATATCACCACTTTCAATTATTATTATTATTTTTTTTCAAATCCAAACAATGATCTATATGATGTGATTGCATTCTATGATATGCAAAATATTATTTTGATCTCCTTAAAGGATGTAGAGGAGGTAGTTTACTTGAATTATTTCTAATCATTACCTTTAAAATCTTAGTTAGACTCTTATTATCCAATTACATACTTTTTTAATCTCTTATTATAGATGTATTATGTTGTACTTTCTCATTTTGATATAAAATCTTGTAAGGTAAAACATTGGTAAATGGAGATATACATACATGATTAATACGAGCATATTTTAAATTATTTGAATATGTAATTTGATGTTATAATAATGTGATATTTTCACTAAAAATTATTTTTTTAACTTTGATATTAACTTGACCATACTGATGATTTGATATTTGAGAGCCTCACAATCACAAGCTATAGGAGCTTTAGACTAAACATGCATACATACACCTTGAATAGGAGATGTGGGAGGTGGAGGGGTTTTAGGAGGGATATGTTGATTATATTTATTTGAAATTATAGGATTGGATACCTTACCTATTGTGATATTGATAACATGGACCTAGTTAAAGGGAAAGTAGCTAACACAACCTTGAGAGTTAAGAGGATGAGGAAGAGATTCTTTTCTATCCATAGAATATGACACTAAAACCTATAAATTTGTTGTTATAGTAGAATATATCATATTTAAAAATCATAAAACAAAAAATGGAAATAGGAAAAATAAGGATATAAACCCTAGAACCATTTATGGTTAGGGTTTGAAAACATTTGAATAAGACATGGATTCACCAATATGTTTTATCAAATTTAGGATTTATGTAGAAACTCTAAGTGACAACATTACTATGAAAAATTAGGAAAATAGTATAAAAATAATATAGTTCAATGATTTTAAACTATTGTATTCTATAAATTCACTAAAAATAAAAAAGTGTGATGAGAAAAAATTGACCTAGCTGGAAACTATAATTGCAGGAGGAATCAAAGTTTGATTTTTTTTGTGTCAAGTGGCCTAGTGATTGGGATAAAAAATCAAGAACTAGATATGAGATTATAAAATATAACCATGGGTAGGACACTATAGGACTATCAATCATGTCTTATATGCAACACTCTTATCCACTTTTAGTTAGGAAATTAAGGTTTTTAGATTCTATGTTCATTTACAGAGCTTGTATATGGAGCAAAAAATTGTAACCACTCATAAAGACACCTATATGATTGATTTTAATTCAAAAACCCTAGATATTTTACATGTGAATACCAATGAAAATAAATGGGGTAAAAAGGGCCAAGTGTTTAAAGTTGGGTGAGATGTAAACACCCCATGTGTTTAGCAGTCCCTACATACCGATACTCTAAAAAAGGATCAAACTTCATGGTGTGTGAATAAATAATACAACAATAGTGTGATTAAGTGCCTTAACCATGAATTTTGACTTATAAAAAGACTTGAAATTTGGGCTACTAGGGATGTATGAAATTAAAATTTGGAGAAATGGGTACTTTTCTCTCAATGTGCAATTATTATTCTAGTTATTTTTGATGTGGGGAAAAAATGTGTATAAAATGGTTTAAATAGTGTTTATATAGTCATATATATTTAATTTATTTTAATGATGAATTTAGGGAAATAATCTGATCTTCTTATAGATTTTGAATTTACAAATTAGTTATTATTGGGTGGGAAGATATAAGAGGGGGCAAGGACACTAGAGTGGTGCACTATAGTTATTTAGGGTAGTCTTGTCCCATAGGTTATTTTATCATGTTTAGTGTTATTTAGGTCATAAAATGTGTTTAAGGTTGAAAATAATAATAATTATTACATTCATGTGTTGTTTATTATGCTAGAGGAGTGTGAAAGGTGGTTGAAAGTGATCGAAAGGGGCCGTAAGATAGGTCTAGAGCTAAGTGTGTAAAAGAGTGGTCAAAAGTCCATGATTTTAGCTTAAATTTTAATTTATGTGTCTAAATTTTCTCAACATAATCATTTTGTTCTTTATATGTGATATCATGATCATATTTATTTCATTCTTATCATACTACAAATAGTGAAGTGTCAATTTCATCCTAGTGAGTATCAATATATTCACCAAATTATTTTGTATCAATAGGTTCAAATTTTTTATTCTTAGAATAATTAGATTCAAATATTTTTCATTTTATATTATCATAATAAGTCCATAAAGAGTGTGTAAAGTAATCATAATAGAATCATGAATGTATAACCACTCTTGTTCATATGTCATGCTTGACTTTACAAAAAAATTCATTAATAATGTTTGCTATTTTTCCTATGATTTGATTTGTTTTATTATAATGGTGTTAATGATGTTCCTTATTATGGGAATAAAACATGTAATGAAAACTAATAAATATTGAAAAAAAAAACTACTCATCTAATATAGACATATATTTATTGTAAATGAAATAAATAGAAAAAATAAATTTAGATTCTAGAAAGGTTTTTTATTGTGTATGGAGATTAATAAATTGCCTTGAAATCCAAAGTCAAAATAAAATGATTATAGTGCTATATATTATATCTAAGTCAAAATAAAGTGTTGTCATTTTCATAATTTAAATCCTAGGTTGAAAGCAAGTTCTTTTAATGTAGATATTAGATCCAAGGTCAAAATAAAGTTATTTTAGTGTCACATGCTTAGGAATTTATCCAAACATTAGAATAATTTTTTGAATCAATTTCATAAAAAATTGAGCTCACCAATATGTTTTATCTGAATTTGGAAATAATAGATGCATTAGACCTAATTAAGATAAATTTATTTAAAAAAATGAAAATCTATAAAATAAAATTTGAATATAAGATTGAAAAAAAAACTATTGAAATCAAAAAAGCATGATCAAATTAAATATGACTAACTAGACTTAGTTATTTATTGTTGATGATCTAACTATTGAAACTAAACAATGGATAAAATTAATAAATTCAAAGTGATTATGTAAGTTCCAAATGTAATATGACTATAACTGATGAGGGTCAAGATTGTCAGGAAAGGGATAGGATTGACAAACACTACTATCTTCTACTAGTTGATTCTATCCTTTAACCAAAAATAGTAAAATTAGGGTACCATCATTCATGGTTGCTTAAAACATGCATGCATGAAAAATATTTACCTTAGGATGTGCACAAATGACCTACAAATCACTTTTTAAAATTTAAAAGCCTAATAGGTCTTGCAATAACTAAAAAATTCAAAATATTAAAGGGGGAGTGTAATTGGATAAGCTGAACCCAATCACCCATGTGATAATTGATTGCTTCTTAGGTATCCAATAATCTAAAGAGGAAAATAAATCTCACATAATTATCTCACTTAGATTGATTTATGAAATTATCCACCTTTTGTTACATGAATGCATCTAGATATGTATTGAATACTTGATAATGTTTTATTTGAATTGGACAAAATAGTCTCTAGACTTAGAGAAGAACTAATTCAAATGATTAGAATTAGATTTGGAAAGAATAGAGAATTTTTTTTTATCAATGTGAAATAGTGTAATTATGCCTTAATATTTAAATTTCCAAGTGATAAAATATTTGACTCAGATGTACTTTTACACCAATACAAAAGGGGAAAACCTCATGATATCTATCCTAAAAATATGGACCAACATATAAAGGAGGGTGTAAATTTGAAAAATATTTATTACAAAGAGTGAAGGTCATGATCAAATGATATATGTGAAAATTCAATTCCATTACTGACCCTTACCAGTTGATCATGTCTTACAAGGAAGCATGTGCCAATTAGAATATGGTATGTCCTTACTAATGCTTAGAAAGTTTTTTTAAAATTTAAGACAATTATGTAGGTAGATATTTTTATTTATAAATGGATAGGTCAACATAGGTGCTTAAGGTAGAGTGCATTGGTGAAGTGGGTATAGATTAAGTGATCAAATCAATTAAAGTTAAAGTGGGAAAAAATAACCATTATCAAGTATTCATGACCAAATTTTAGTGACTACAAGGTCCTGATTTTTTATTTTTAAAAATATTTTGAATATTTTTCAATTTTTGATGTTTTTATATATGTAGAATATTTTTGTACACACAAATTTAATATTTAAGTGTTTAAAAATGATTAAACTTGGTGTACTTACCTTGATTGGATGATTTATCATTTTGATAACTTGAAATATATATAGGAGCATTCACAATTCTATAAATTATCTTAAAACCACTTATAATATCATTTATACACCCATATTATATTTACATACTCCTTTAACACTAATTCAAAAAGTCTTTGTCCTTATGGGACTTGACTATGCTAATCCAGATAGGGACACACTATGGTATTACCCACTTATTTTGCCTTGTTCCCATGCCTAACAAATTTTTTTAAATTTGAATCATTGCATATTACCCATCCTACACTTTTATCAAGGCCATTTAATATAAATATTAAAAATATTATTTTATATAATCACATTAAGGCCTCTTAAATCATATATACAAATCACTTGGAAAATACTACTACACACTTATCAAAAGAGTACTATTTCTTCCAATTATAATTCTAAGGCATTGTAATAGTCATAAGACAAGTCTAAATATCTTTTATTGTAGTTTAATGTCACTAATTGTCAACAAATAAAATAAATCTATCTAGTTTCATTCATATGGAAAAGCTAAAATTCACACATTCACTCTAGGAGGGAGAATTACATTAGCCTAAGGACCATTTAAACTATGTAGGAAACACTCAAATTATACAAGGTATTATGAAGGTAGCTTGGATATTACCATAACCCTATTTTACCATTTGTAATTTTATATCTATTGTGTTTATCTTGTGTGAGTTAGGGTTTGTACCTTTTTAGGTATCCTGCATGGAAAATTAATAAGCCCTCACAGATCATTTGACATGACCAAATCATAAAATTAGTCACACAGTCAATTGGGATGTGGTTGAAGTCAACACACAAGGCCATAGTGAATCCTTATCCTCCTAACATGACCTCTTATTAACACAATTTTGATTCTTTTTTTTTAAATGTGATATAGTTCATAGTTTTTTTAGGTGGGTTCTATTAGGGTGATTAATTCACCAGTATTAAATAAATGAGTAATATTAATTACTCATAGTTATTTTTAATATGATTAGTTACCATAGATATATTGGTAGGTTATTTAGATTAGTAAATATTAAAAAATATTTTAGGATTAGTAATTTTAATCTCCAATTTATATTTGTGAGATTATATATATTTTTAGTTTTACCATTCTTATTTTATAGGAACTATTATGAGCCTATATTTGCATATAAATAAATCTCTACTAATGTAATTATTTTAATTAAAAAATATATAATATTATTCTTCTACATTATCTGGTATTATAGCTTTAAATAAAATCTCTAAACCCATGTTTGTGGAGAAGCTTGATATCTCCTAAAATTTTCAAAGTTTTATTGTGTGAGGAGAAGCCCGTGCACTCCCACACCAAAGATAGAAACTAAAAAAAAGTAGTGAGATTTTATTAAATATATATATGATTTGAATCTGTGAGTTTTTCCAACATATATATTTTTAGAAGCTTTGCAAAAAGGAGTTCATTCAAGAAAATAGTAGTCTTAGCATTTAAAAAATAAATAAAAGTCAAAGCTTGGATCATTGGAAATTAGGCATCTTAATCTGGTAAAAGTGGTGATCATTTTATCATTATTGAAATTTCAAAGGAGAAACAAATATTATAAAAATATTGGCATTGAAAAATAAAAGTGTTCATTACAAGCAGTGCCTCTGAGTCATATTTATGGGTAAAGCCATTGTGCTTGAGTTACTACATCCATAGCCTAACATAGTTGCAACAATGATGTTTGGTCATCATCCCTTTAAATTATTAGGGATAAATAAGTCACATTCACTCATAGCCATCCCTTCATCTTCCCATTCATTTCAATCAAAGGGTGTAAATCCTGACTGATGGTATTTCTAAGTATATAGTGAAGTTACATGCATGTATGCAAAAATCCATCTAAGCAGGTGCTAATGATTAAATGAACACTTTTTATTAATAAGTACCATGTACTAGACACTTTAAAGTATGTTTACACTTCTTTCACATACCAAAGGGTATATAGAAATGACAAGCTTATTCTATATACCAATGGGTATAAAATAAGGAAACATATAAAGAAAGGTCTGGTATATTAGTCTGATGGTTATAGAAAGGGAGACCTATATACCTGGAGTGATAAGGAACTAATCTATCACCTACAGTCTTGAAAATGGCTACACATGCTCCAAAATTCTTTTTATCAGATTCATAGTTACTCAAAGGTGATAACTATTCTACTTGGAAGACAAAGCTCAAAATTCAACTAAATTTTGAAGAAATTTGATCTGTAGTAGATGGCTCATATACCTGACATGCCACAGATGTTGATCAATAATGTAAATTGGCTAAATCTAATAAAAATTCTAAGTTGATTATCATGTTTAAAGTATCAGATGAAGTTCAACCACACATCTATGAAGCCAAAATAACTAAAGAAGCTTGGGATAAGATCCAAACTATATATGAGGCCTAAAATGATAACATAATTCTGCATTTGCAAAGTCAACTCCACTCTCTCAAATTGAGATTAGGAAAAATAGTGGAGGTATTTTTAAGATGTGTTGCAACACTGAGGGAATCACTTCAATCCTTGGGTGAGATAGTTTTAGATGACTCTCTTGTACTTATTATCTTGAGAGCACTGCCACTCTCATAGGATTTTTGTGACAACTTTGAATGTCGTAGAAAAGAAACCAAGTTTTGAAAAATTGGTAAATATGTTGCAATAATAAGAGGCTTTCAACATTCATGACAAACAATAAGAACATGTACTTGCTTCTCATCAACAAAAAGGAAAGAAATTAGTAAAATCTTCATCAAAGCCTAATTCAAAGTAGAATTCACCAAGAGGAGTGTCATAAAAATAATGTCTCATTTGTGGTCATCAGGGACATGACCTAAAATATTTTTGGTATAATACCTTCAGAAAAGGATCTTCTAATCATAAAAATTTAACTAACCAACAATCATCCCCTAGCTCATTCAATAAGCCACAAGGATATGAAAAGGGGACTTGGTAAAAGAAATCAAAGTAACAAGGCAATATTGTTAAAAAAGAAGAACATGATGAAGAATATGACTACCTGTACTCTATGAATACTCACTATTAATCCACATAATAAATGACATATGGCATGTTGACTTGAGTGCAACCCAACACATGATAGGTAGAAAAGATTGGTTTTTCACCTTGAAGGAAACACCCAATAAAAATCATGTTTCTTTGGGTGATGATTCCTCATACAGTGTAAGGAATTAAAAAAATTGACTTACACCTAAGCACACAAACATGTAAAATCATATATGTTCTCTATGTACCTAGATTAACCAAAAAATTGTTATTAGTAAGTCAACTCTTAGACCACAATTTGAAGATTGACTTTGACTATAAAGGTGGAACCGAATTATGTTTAATCAAAGATAAATCTAAAAACTAAAAAATTGTTGCACAAGCATCCAATCTGAAATGCATGTTTTAGCTTGATTTCATTTAAAAAATAATCAAGAACTCATAGCAAAGGACATAGACTCGGCACAACTATGGCATAGAAGATTTGGCCACATCAGTTTTTGATATCTTGAGACACTCCATCACAAAAACATGGTAAGAGGCTTACCACCTCTTAAAAAGGGCATAGACAAATGTTTTGATTACTCATTATCAATACAACATTGAATTCCATTTCAAAAAAATAACTATAGATCCAATGATAAACTTGATCTAGTTCACACAGATCTGTGCAGACCAATGACACCTAGACATGTTATATTTAAGTATTTTATGCTCTTTATTGTTGATTATTCTTTAAAAATATGGATCTAATATTAGAAAACAAAGGATCAAGATTTTGAAAATTTCAATAAATTTAAAGTGACTATTGAAAATGAATCTAGTCAACACATCAAAATCTTCTGCATAGATTGTGGGTGGGAATTCACCAGTAATGAGTTTGAACATTTTCTACAAGCAAATGGTATTTATCATCAAATGGAACCTCCACATACACTACAACAAAATTTAGTTTTTAAATGGATAAATTGTAATATTATAGAAATGGTGTGATGTATGATACATGACTCAGGCTTGACAAAGGCATTTTGGGCAGACGCTACCAAAACTATTGTATATCTACTCAATAGATTACTAACTATAGATTTTGATGGAGTATCACCACATGAATCCTAGATAGGAAAAAAACCATCTACAACACATCTTCATGTTTTTGGATGTCAAGCAAGTATGCACATTCCCAAATTAAAATAGACTAAGCTTGATATGAAAGCCAAAAAATATGTGTTCTTAGGGTGCAGTGAAGAAGCAATTGCCTATAGACTCATGAATCCAAAAACTAGACAAATATACGCCAATAGGGATGTTGAATTCTTTAAAAAGAAATAAGTATAAGTTCCTTCTACAGATTCACTTAAGAAACAAATCAATCCCATAGAAAATATAGAAGATGGTGATCTCCCAGATGAATATCATAATGATAATGGAAATAATGGTGCAAATCCACCACCCATAATAACTACTCAACATATGCCTAAATGGTATACAAATACTCTTAGAGATGAAAAATTAGATGGTGTTCCAAACACATCCACAACTAAACCAAGGACTCGTAGTATGGCTTATGGTGAGGGCAATTTGGCCTTAATGAGTATAGTTGTTGATCGAGCCCTTTATAGTTTAGGAAGCCCTACAGTTGAAACCTTGGAAAGATGACATTGATGTAGAATCTAATTCATTTATGAAAAATAAAACATGGTAGATTGTAGATATTTCAATAGGGAATAATCCAATCAAATGCAAATGGATCTTTAAGATGAAGTACAAAGCAGATGGAAGTCTCGACAAGCATAAGGCAAGACTAGTTGTGAAAGGGTATGATCAAAAAGAAGGTAATAACTATGAGGAAACATTTGTTCCCATATAAAATATTACAAAAATTAGGATGATTTTTTATTTAGTTGCATATTTTGGTTGGAAAGTCCATCAAATGGATGTTAAAAGTGCCTTCCTTAATGGGGACTTACAAGAAGTTTACATAACTCAACCAAAAGGTTTTTTTAATTTTAGTAAAGAAGAGAAAGTCTGTAGACTTTTCAAATCAGTGTATGGTCTCAAATAAGCTCCCAGGATATGGTATATCAATATTGGTGAGTATCTCTTGAAATGTGGATTTGAAAGGAGTCCATATAATATGAATATCTACCTCAAACTACAAGGGGGGAGATTGTATTTGTAATTGTATATGTTGATGATCTAGTCATCACTGAAAGTTCAATGAAGATGATTGAATAAATAAAGAAAGATCTAAATCAATCATTATACATGACAAATATTGAGCTTCTACATTATTTTATTGGTTTAGAAGTTTGGTAGAGAGAAAATCATATTTTTATATCTCAACTCAAATATTTTAAGACAACATTCAATAAATTTCAAATGATGGATAGCAAACCATTTGCCACACCTATAGAGATAAAAATTTATTTGTATCAAGTAGATCCATCACCATAGTTAAATTCAACTCTATATCTACAGTTGATGGGGAGTCTCATTTACCTAACCTACACTAGGCCAGACGTTAGCTATGCTATCAGTTATCTCTCAAGGTTCATGCAAGAGCCTAAAATCAGTCACTAGAAAGTAGCAAAGTGAGTATTGAGGTACATAAGAGGAAATATGGATTTTGGCCTAGAATACAAGAAGAATGATAACTTCTTATTGATAGGATACTCAGACTCAGATCATGTAGGGAACATTAATGATAAGAAATCCACTTCAAGATTTCTTTTCTTTTTGGGATCTAGAATGATATCATGGGAGACTAAGAAGTAAAATTGTGTTTTAAGGTCCTCCAAAGAATCAAAATATCATTCCATAGGATGAGATATTTTAGAAGTGATTTGGCTCAGATGTATACTTGAAGGATTTAGATTACTATAGGATCAACTAAAAATTCTTCATGTAGATAATGAAGGAGTAGTGAAGTTTATTCATAATCTAGTATTTCATGAACACACTAAAAACATTAAGGTGAAAGTTAATTTCATCTATGAACATGTTTATAAAAAAAAAATACAACTCCAGTATTGTCTGATAGATCAACAACATGTAGATGTTTTTACCAAAGAACTTGCATGGGAAAAATTTGAGGCATTCAGATAATTTCTCTCCTATTCACTTGAGATAATGTTGAAATAAGGGGGGGGGGAATGTTAGGGTGATTAATTCACCATTATTAAATAAATGAGTAATATTTAATTAATCATAGTTATATTTAATATGGTTAGTTACCATAAAAATATTGGTAGGTTATTTATATTAGTAAATATTAAAAAATATTTTACAGTTAGTAATTGTAATCTCTGATTTATATTTGGGAGATTATATTGTTTTTTGGTTTTACCATTCCTATTTTATAGGAACTATTATGAGTTTATATTTTCATATAAATAAATATTTGCTAATGTAATTTTTATAATTATAAAAATATAATATTATTCTTCCACATTAGATTCTAGTCATAGTTAGCATGTAAAATTAACATAAAATTAGTTTGATGGAGGTTTGTACACTTGTTTGTAAATTTAATATTTTTTGCTCCTTTATAATTCTATAAATTTTATATTACTATATTTAGATATATATTCTATGAATTTTAATTTCAATATTTTAGATCTATTTTTTTGACTTCATTTCAATTCAAAAAATATAGAAAATTCTGATGAACCCAAAATTTTATTTTAAGAGCACTATTTGATTGCTTGCTTAAATTTGGTGTGGTCTAGGGTTTGTAATGAAATTATCATTTCAAAAAAATCATAATTTTGTGATTTAGTACACACAAACATTTCATAAAATATTATTTATATTTTTTTTTGCTTATTTATAGAAACTATGTTCTGACATTTTTAAAACTACCTAATGACTTTCATTAAGAGCTACATGATGAAGGTTTACCCGAATACTCATAGCTATTATACAATAATAAGCATGGATTTTAGTTTTTACATACCTCATAGTATATCATAAATTCTTAGAACCCCTTATTTATACCATAGGAAATCTATTTTATATATTTTATTTATGGTGCACCTAAGAGGAGCATATCACCCAAGGAAGCTACTCACACCATACCCTTAGAAATGGGGTTAGTAGGATACAAACATAGTTTTACCTATGTAGGTAATGATATAAAAAAAATAGGATAACATTAACTAGAAAAAAATTAAAGTAGGTGTTTTATTTTTTCCCATATTTATTTGCTATGAGATTTTCCCCCTAACTTGGAGTTTTCCTAATTTCATGTGTGTAGGTTATCTGGATAACTAGGAAGTAACTATCTTGACTAACTATTTTAGGTATAATATTTAATACTATATTATTATATATGTTTAACTTATTTTGTTGAGGAGTTAATATTTTACTCTAAGGATCTATTGACCAAATTTTGTGGAGGAGTTACTCAACACTCTCATATTTGTACATCTCACATTTTGTGAGATTTGTTAATGGAAGTTTGAATTTTGGCTCCTATTTTGTCTTGTGAAATATTCTCATATTTTTGTTTCATTTTTATTTCAAATAATCTATGGTATGCACCTACTTGGTTCATTTAATCACTTGGCTTATCTATTTGACATATCTAGAACCTAGACTCAACACTAATATGGTATCAAAACAACCTTTATAATAACATGTCTAGTTTTTTTAATTGTTGTTAAGTTATTTTTTCAAATCTTGAGATTATTTTTATATATTGTGAAGCAATTTTTAGAGGGTTTAAAAAAATTTGGGGTGTTTTTTAAATATCAAAAAAAAATATATATATAGGTGTCATTTCTTGATAAAATTTATTATATTGTCTTTATCTTAGACTGTTCGTGTTTGTTATGTGATTTTCATTTTATCTTGGCTTGATTTCCTTATAACTATATAGGGAGTATTTTTTAGCTCCATTATAAACCAAAGGAGAACCAAAAAACCTATGCATGTAAGATTAAATACTAGTATGGTATTTGTACTTCCTAGTTGAGGGCTTCTACAGTATTTTAGGCCTCTCTCAACCTTCATTTAGTCTCTACTAGATTATGCAAGTGATCTCTCCATTGGCAACTTAAATTTTCCTAGATTCAACATGGTCTAGTATTTTCCTTCACATATGGTCTATACATTGGCCATGGTTTCCTTCAAGCACTCTTAGTCCTACATCAGCCTTCACAATGCACTCTCAAAACTTATTTGACCTTCATCAGATTTTGCCAACCCTACTTCTAATGTGGCACAAGGGATGCCTTCCATTATTTCACCCATGATGCCTTCAAACATTATTTCATCTTACCTAGTTTATAATAATGGATATTAGTCAGTGACTTGACCTTCCTCCATCCTACATATCCTCCATTAGATCCTTCCTAGTTTTTCACCTATCTGGTAGGTATTTTCTACTCAAAAACCACCCATGATTAAAATAATGGTTTTACACATTTTAATAGTGGTTTTGGGTTGTATGGTGGGTAAATATTGTTGAATGAATTTTAATAAAATTAAAATTATGAATGCTCTTTTAAAAATGTTTATTTCAAAATGTTTAAATCACTACAGTCATTTTAAATGACCATTATTGATTTAAAATTGTAAAGCTTTAAAAATGCATTTTGGGGGGAAAATTTTAAAAAGTATAATATTTATTTGGTAGGATTTAATATTATCAAAGTGATTTTTTAATTATTTTTTTATATTATTCACACAAACAAAATTATATTTTTCATTCTTTCCCACTATACTTTACTTTGGATGCATTTTTGATTGAGCCTAATATCCTTGCCTTGTTTACAAATTACATTTTTTAAAACATTTTCACTAACTTATCTAGATGCATTCTCAATTATGCCTAAATTTTTTTAGAATGTATTATTTGAAAATTTTTGGGTGTCTAACTATTTCAAGGTTTAGGGGGTGTTTACTATGTTATTTATGTCACTCTTTTCATTTTGATTATACTTTTATTTCTACAACAATAAAAACTTCAACTTCATTTTTGCATTAATGGATTTAAGTTTAATTAATCCACTAACACCCTTTTATTAGAAACAAGATGAATGAGAGGGGTAGGGGAATCAGTCTTCAAATTTTTTTATTCAATTCTGCTTAACCATATATGAACCTTTCTAAAAAGCATATACACTTTAGAAAACATAACATCAATTCATAAGAGCATGAAACACATGAAAACATCATATATGTGGGAAAAACTCTAGGGGTAAAGACCCACTAATGAATAAAATGGACTAAAGTCCTATAAGATATACATAAATCTTTAGTTAAGCACTAACTTCATATGTAGTACCAACCCTAACTAGCTCAACACCAACTCAGCTAGGCTTTAACAAGCACCCACTTACAAGAAGGCACCAACCCCCTAAATGACTTAGCACCACTTAAACCACCTGATTATTTGATCACCTTCATAAATAATTATTGATTATACAAAAAATTATGATCTATTCCTTTATATCTTCACTCACTTTTGTCCTTCTAAAACTGACCTTTAGCCTTCTTTGCTCAACTAGTCCTCTTCATGACTTGATTAGGTCTTCTGACCTTGATGCTTATATGCAAAACCTATATTAGATAGTCATATAATTTATTTGATAGTCTACATGAATTTATTATTCTTACCAATTATCTATCTCATTTTTTTATCCTCTTCTACTCTTTCTCTATAAGCACACACAAAATAGGCCTAAACTGCCTTGATTTTATACAAGTCACTTGATCATATCCTTCTTAATTGGATATACATTAAAATAACTTTTGTAAGACATTAATAGGTATTAAGATATTAAAATAGCATTCCTTAATCATGAATCAATAAATATAACAAGTTAGGCATACATCAATTATCATTTAGTCCTCTTTTAGGCTTATGGAGACCTAAAAGGCCTTGTTAACAACACGTTACCCTTTGATATTTATTTAATAATATAAAAATACCTCACATAAAATTAAAATATTATATTCCACTCCAATAGACCTAATAAAAAATTAATTTAGGTTTATAACACCTTTTAGGTCCAATTACCACTTGAACACTTACTCAAATCACTACATATAAAAGGCTTGCACATATACATAAACTATGTATTAAATAATTGAGGTATATAATCAATTTTTTTAAACAACCATGGAAAAAAATTACATATTAAAAAACCTCATGACCTTAGGATCATCATAATATTTATCTGATGTTTCAAATTAGGGTAAATAGGCTCAAATACTTGTTTTTAAGATGTTCACTCAGAACTGACAACTTACTCCAAAATATAGTCAACGAAACATGAACATTTAACACATAATTAAATACCTTCAAGGTATTGAAATGCAAAAAATAATCTTATAACATACTCATAGATACCTAAACCAATTATATTATGAGATCTAATGAAAACTATGGTCTTATAGACCAATCTATTGACCTTCTCTCTTACAGACTCTACTCAGCCAGATAAGTCATTTTTGATTCAATGTTTAAACCTTTTACACTGACTTAAAATATTTTGAAAAGAATGGATAGATCATTAAATATCCAAAAAACATCACCATGAATTTCAATGCATTATTCTTACATGAAAATACATTAAGAATAATCTTTTCACTTCGATCTAATTTCCTCACTGTCTACACCACTAAATCTGTTAGAAACTAGATAACTTAGATTACCAACTTTGCACACCTCAGATATGGAACCTATCTATAAATATTAATGAACAAAATTTAAAAGTCTCATACTTTGATTTCATCCACCTAGAAACTTTGACTAGGTCAACTCTATTTTCAATAAATTTATGAAAGACAAATACTTTTATGTAGGGTCTGCTCACTCACCCAAGAAACCAATCACACCTAGAGATTCTTGAGAGAGTTGAATTAAACATCCAATCACTTGTCTGATCATATCAAACCATTCTAAGATCTTTAGAACAAGATCTTCAATATCAAGTCCTTATTAGGGTTTTATGAGGATTTAGATCATATTTTGGTCTTAATGATCATTCATAAAAATTAACTCCTCTTTTTAGAAACTAATGCTTGGAACTTTGAAATATAACTCTTCCTCATCTATCATGAATATCTTAGGTTATCATGTAGATATTTTACATGCCAATTAAAACCTAAAAAAACCTTCTCGAGTAAACAACTCTTCATTTTATGCTTTTGAGAAACCTTGAAACACTTTTTAAAGATTTTTATTGCAAACCTTGATCTAAAACTTCATACACATACTTAAAATAACTTGACTAACTTATGTCAATGTTTATCTACTCACTCATATCATGGAAATTTATCCTTTTTCCTCATCTAGTCACCACCTAGACCAAGCATATATTCTTTATTAGAAACTCAAGATCACATACCTTTATTGATATGGTTGAAAAAGATCAAACTCTTGACCACACATAAAGCTATCCCATACTATATACCAAATGTAGAAATAGGGACTCCCCCTTTATCTTCACATATCTAGATCAATTACTTCATAACAAACATATCTTAGAATCTTACCTCTTATATACTAATTAGCTACACTTTGACTTCAGATACCTAATACTAGTCATACATCTCTCATCACGCTACTACTTCAAACCATAGGAATGGATAATATCCGTATTGATCTCCTTGATTGAAACATAGACAACCTAGAATATTCTCAAATTAAACCTTCTTAATCTTCACCCTCATACTTCTCATGTTAGAATAATGTCTCCATGAAACTTAATGGATCCACCCCTATTTCATAGGGCACTAAAACAATATGAACTCAATAGGTTCCTAGATATTCATCTTCTAACAAGATTGAATATTTTTCAATATTCTTCTAGACTTGACTGGCACTATAGGTTTGATCTTATCATCAACCTTGTCATCCTTCTTTTCTTTGACTACCTTGTTAACACATGTAGATAACAAGTTTTCTTAACATTCCTTGATTTATTATAAGAGGTATGATCTATATCAATAATTAGTCCATTTGAGATTGTAGATTAATCATGAATTATCTTTACTTCCATTGTTTTCCATACATTCATTTTAATTCTTTCTTGCACTCTAGGAGAGCTTCAAACTTCCTATTTTGACTGGATGATCTTATTACTCTACTCTAAAAAAATTACAATGTGTTTTACATTATGACAACTATAACAAACCACCTTATGCACACCATTTGACTAATGATGAATATGATATCCCTTTTACCAATTTCTTGTTCTTCCATAATTCTGTGAGTACTCATTCTTGGAGGGTTTTCTACATTCTCTTGCTATATGACCAAACTGACTGCATGAAAAATAGAAACCTTTAAAATAACTAGCATACATTGTAGCATTGGGCTATTTGATAGGTATTTTTATGTTGAACTTCATGTCTTCAATAGTCTTCTCTTTGACTTGAGGTGCTTTATTTTGATCTTATTTAAAACCAAGACCTATCTTGTCACTTCCATACTTTTGGCTACTCAAGCTATCTTCTAGAGCCTCAATGCTCTTTTCAAACTTCACAAATATTTTCATCCTTCTATATGCTTAATCTAACTTAGATTTTATAGATTCTATTTCCATTTCATATCTACTAAAATCTTCTTATTTATCCTTTAGGATTGCTACCATAATCTCTATTTGGGTTTCAACTTGTTGGATGATCTCTTCATACTCTTTGAAAGTTTTTCTTAGCCTTTCTTCAAACAATCCAATCTTCTCCTCATAGTCCTAAACTAATGACTTTAGTTTCTTGTTCTTCTTCTTCAAAATATTTAACTCTTATAAGGAACTCATGATCTCTACTTCAAAATCAAATTCAACTTCTTCATTGTCATAATATACTTAATCTAATTCTACATCAATCAAAAGGCCTTTCCCATTTAAACACCCCTTATTATCTGATTCTATGCCTATGAACAGGGTTTCATTATTATCATGTTTTGATTCATTACTACTATCATCACTATCATATGTTTTTGAATCACTCACATTAGATGAGCTATCTTATTTGGTAGAGAAGCTTTTCTTATTCTTGAATGACTTCTTATTGCCTTCATACTTTTTGAGACTCTTCTTTCTCTTATCAAACTGATAGGATTTTTTTCAACTTTTAAAGTTTTTTCCTTCTTGAGAGGTCTTCCTTCATTAGTTCTTACCTCATAGGCAATCAATATGCCATGAAGCCCATCCATCTCTAGCTTATCCAAATCTTGCATCTTTTCTATTATAGACACTTTAGAATCAAACTTAAGAGTGAGTGATCTCAATACCTTTTGAACAAAAGTATAATATTTCACTTCTTCTCCTAATCCTCTTATGATATTGATAAATTTATCAACCCTTAATATGTATGATATAATAGTTTCATCTTAATTCATCTTCAGACTTTTTAACTATTTTCTATCAGTTTACAACTTGACCAAATTCACCTTGGTGTCTTATTCATAGATGGTATTTAATTTCTCCCATATATATTTGGCTAAAACACAAATAATTAATTTTTATAGCTCTACCTCTAATAGGCCACACATAATGGAATTCATTGCCTTGGATTTATTTCTATTAGCCTTCTTATCTATTGCATCTATTAGTGGAATTAGAGGTGCAATATAACCATCTATAAATAAATACCAAATATAATGTCCTTGTGACATTATATATATCTTAATTTTGAAATTCCAAAAGGCATAGCTAGATCCATTGAACAATGAAGCCTTACTGGTATAAAAACCACCTTGAGCTTGCTGACTAGTCATCCTTGCTTCTTAGAATCCCTTTTAATATGTTAAGCTTATAAAAAAGGACCTACTCTAATACCAATTTTTGGAGATAATATGAATGAGAGGGGGTAGTGAATTAATCTTTAAAACTTTTCATTCAATTGTAATTAACCATATATGGACCTTTATAACAAGTATGTACATCTTAGCAAACATAAACATCAGTTCATAAGATCATGAAACACATTAACATAATATATACGTGGGAAAACCTATAGGGGTAGTAAAACCATTTGTGAATAAAATGGACTATATTTATATAATATAAACATCAATCTTTATTGAAGCACCAAATTTACATGAAGCACCAACCCTAACTAGGTCAACACTAACTCAACTAGGCTTTAACAAACACCCACATATAAGGAGGCACTAACCCCTTGGATGACTCAACACCAACACATCCACTTAATTATTTGATCACCTTAAAAAACAAATATTTATTATATAATAGATGATGATCTACTCCTTCGTATCTTTTCTCACTTTTATCCCTCTCAAATCGACCTTCAACCTTTTTTGCTCAATTAGCCCTCTTCATGGCTTGATTAGGTTTTTTGACCTTGATATTTATATGTAGAACATATTCTATATATTCATAGGATTTTTATGATGGTATACATAACCTCCTTATACTTACCAATGATATATCTCATTCTCTTATCTTCTTCTTCTCTTTCTCTCTAAGCACACATGAAATACGACTAAACTACCTTGCTTTTATACAAGTCACTTGATCATATCCTTCTTAGTTAGATATATATTAAAATAAATTATTTAAAAAATTAATAGGTCTTAAAATATTAAAATAACATTCCTTAATCATTAATTAATTAATACAATGGGTTGGTCATACATCGATTAGCCCTTACTCCTCTTTTAGGCTTATGGAGACCTAAAAGGCCTTCTTAACAACACGTTACCATTTGATATTTATGTACACATATACAAATACATCACATGGTAGGAAAAATTAATTACAATATATCATACCTTATCCAACATTAATTTATGTCTATAATACCTTTTATGTCTAATTTCCACTTGAACCCTTACTCAAATCACTACATATAAAAGGTCTGTGCATATACAAAAACTCTATCTTAAACAACTGAGGCATATACTCAATTTTTACAAATAACCATGGAAATAAATTACATAATAAAAAAAATAAAGACCTGAAGGTCATTAAAATATTCATTTTATACTTGAACTCAAGGTAAATAGGCTCAAATACTTCTCTACAAGATGTTCACTCAGAGCTACCAACTTACTCCAAAACACAGTAAAAAAACGTGAACATCTAACACATGATTGAATATATTAAAGGGATTTAAATTCATGAAAAAAAATATTATAACATCTTGAAATAAAACTCAACTAATCAGATCATGAGCTTTAATGAAAAATATTGGCCTTATAGACCAATCTACTAACCTTCTCTGTCATAGGCTCTACTCAGCCAGATAAGCCATTTTAGATTCAATGTTTCAACATTTTAAACTAACTAAAAAGCTTATATAAGTAATGTACATATAATTAAATACCCAAAAAACATCATCATTAATTTAAATTCATCATTCTTACATGAAAATATATCAAGAAACATATTTTTGCTTTCTTTGATTTCCTCACTGTCTATACCACTATATCTATTAGTGACTGACCAATTTGGATTACCAACTTTTCACACCTCAAATATATAACCTATCCATAAATATTCATTATAAATAACTAAAAGTCTCATAATTTGATCTTCATCCACTTATCAAATTTGACTTAATCAATTCCATCTTCTACATTAATTCTTTTAAATATAAGCACTTTTTTGTAGGGTCTACTCACTCACCTAAGAAACCAATAACACATAGATATGCCTAGGAGAGTTGAATTAAACCTCAAATAAATTTTATGATCATATCAAACCATTATGAGATCTTTAGAACAAGATATTTAATATCAGTTCCTTGTTAGGATTTTAAGATGGTTTAGACCATCTTTTAGTCTTAATGATCATTTATAAAACTTAGCTCCTCTTTTAAAAAACCAATGCTTAGAAATTTTAAACATAACTGTTCCTTATCTATCATGATTATCTTAGGTTATCATGTAGATATTTTATGTTCCAATGAGAACTAAGAAAACCTTCTTAGGTAGACAACTCTTCATTTTGTGTATTTGAGAAACCTTGAAACACTTTTTGAAGCCTTTTTTTAACAAATCTTGGTCTAAAACTTCATGAAAATACTTAAAAAAACTTGAATAATTTATATCAATGTTCATCTACTCACTCATTTCATGGAAACTGATCATGTTTCTTCATCTGGCCACCATCTCTCTTCTTGCTTGCTAATCCTTGAACAACAATTATTATTAGGCCTTGAATCTAACCTTATAACCAATTTATATACTTAAACTTGAAACTATCTTATGTTCCAATTCCTTGTGTGTATGCTCAATAAACCTAATACACTCACTCTTATTTATAACTTCAATAGAACTTCTTTGGAGCTACTTAAAAATATTTAGAGCTCGACTAGAATATTCATAGAATTTTTAAAGCTATATATATAAATATTTAAAGTTGATATTTGAGTCATTTTGTAGGTACTCAACACCTAATTATAACCTCAAATAATCTCTCTCATTTTCAAACATTTTCAAGTGTTTTTTAGAGCATTCTCATCTTCATAGCTCATTATAAGCATCTTTGAAACTACTTACATAAATCTTCATAACACACTTCTTCCTCCTTAGATATAACTTATTTTATAATGACACCTAAAAATTCCATCTCAAACTGTCTAGACAAATCATATAAGATGCTTTACATTTACTATACTAACCTATACTCACTCAAGCTAACATTAGAACATTCTTCAACTATTATTCTTTCATCACAAAAAAGACACTCATTATGATGGAAACAAAACTCATCATACAAATACCCAAGGCTTACTTGACAAAACATTTTCACAATAACCTTTGGCATCAATGATATTATATTGACATCAATGAAAGAATCATACATCTTCATAAGAACCTTTGACATCAATGACAACATTAAATATAAAAGCTCAACACTCAATGATAATGATCAATAATATATTCTTTAATAATAACAATGTTCAACACCTTTGAATACTATGAATGAAAAATAAAAATTATAATAAGGATAAAGGGTTTATATCATATTATAATGGGCAATGAAACTAAACTTAGTACATAAGTAAAAAAGTTGAATGGTACAACTGTAGTGATGAAACACATGGGTTGATGTATATTTATATGTATCCTAATATTATCTTTCACTTAGAACCTATTAAATCTCCTAATTAATTTTGTAAAATATTGGAAAATATTTTTGGGAATCTATATGTGATGAGAGGTCATGAACTGGAAACTGATCTTATCAACCTAAGTCGTAATAACTTTGACACCCTTCAGGATTTCTTTACCAAGTTCAAGTTTTTGAGATTGTAGTTGAAATAATGTGGAATAGATAATAAAGTTTATTATTTATATAATATCTAATATAATTCTTGATTAATTAGTCTTTTTCTCTACCTTCCATGCCACTAAAATTTATTTAGGCACTACATGTAGAATTTCCTCTTTAGATGATTTTATTGTCAACTTAAATTAGGAGCAAGAAAAGTTAATATAGATGGGTACATTCAAGTCATAAAAATATCAAGCCTTAATTTATTTGAATGATAATATAATGCCTATAAATATAATAATAATAAAAATAATAAGAATCAAAATAAGAAGAATTAAATTGATCATGTAATTCATCTTATAGAAAAGAATAACATAGGTGTTCCTAAGTATATCATGCATAACCCATCAAATCAAGATTACTCTAAGGAAAAATTAAAAGGTAAAGATAAATAAAATATAAAGGATATTTTAGTATTTATAGCTAAAACATTCTCATGTTTTATTGAATTGTGTGCTTCCTACCACATGTGCTCTTCACAAGATGAGTTTTCTTCCTTAGTGCCTTGTAACATGTCTTATATCACTTTGGGTGATAAAAATTTAGTATAAGTTATAGGTATAAGGGTATATTGAAATGTATTAATAAACATTCAATAATTTTATACATGTTCCATCACTTTCAACTATTATTATATCAGTGTACAAAATCACTGACATCAGTTAGGGCATGAGGGTAGAGTTTTCATCAAATTCAATCAAAATCATAGAGTTTCACAATGATTCTATAGGAGTATTAGGTAGGGTAGATAACCAAGATAGGTCCTATAAATTTTCATGTTTTATACCTGATTCTTCTCTAATTTGATTTTTGACTCATTTAGATAGAGTTAGAAAACTTTGACATGATCGGGTTGGCCACCTCAACTACTACTACCTATAACAAATCAAAAAAAAAATGATGTGGTCAAAGGCTTATCTAAATTCCATTTATCTAAGAGTATTTATGAGGTTTTATACCTTGGGTAACATCCAAAATATAAATTTTACAATGTAAAATACATGATGGATTCACATGCATTGGAGTTAGTACACAATGATGTATTTGGGCCTTTTCCTAGTCTATATTTCATAAGAGCTAAGTATGTTCTTACCTTCATTAACATTTCATTGAGATACACATGGATTCACTTATTTAGTAATAAATATGAATTTTTCAACAATTTTTTATACTTAAAATTTCTTGCAAATAAAAAATCTAAGAAATGCATCAAGGTTATTCAAACTAATAATTGGGGTGAGTATGTCAACAATAGGTTTGAATAGTTTTGCATAACATAGGGGATTTATTTGTAGTGGATAGTTCCTTATATTACTCAATATAATATAGTTTAATAATGAAATAACATTTCATTTAAAGAGATGGATAACTATATGATTCAAACTAAGTCACTCGTACCACAGTATTGGGCCAAAGGAATAAATTATGCTTGCTACATTCATAACATGGTTCCTCACAAATCTTTGAAAGATATAAATACCTTTGAATCTTGGCACAATAAGAAACCTAAAATTAAGAACTTTAGAGTTTTGGGGTTTCCAACTATGGCACATATACCAAAAAATAAATTCAAGGATATGGAACCTCAAAGTAAGACTTATATCTTTATAGGTTATCTAGATGGTGTCAAGGGGTAATTCCTTTTTCATCTAACAACACAAACTGTTCATCGATGGAAATGTTCAATTTCAGGAGAGTCCCATAGACTCAATAATTTACAATTATCCCACTTCATTGGACTCATTTGGATTTGATTCATATGATTTAGATCAATCTAATCATATTATAGAAGTTGAAGACACTTCTAGTTATGATAGTGAGAGTAGTGATGGGGACTCATCTTCATCCACATCTATCTGCACTTTAGATGATTATGTTTCTCTACCTGACTCATATACTCCTAGTCCTCTTTGGGATAGGAATAAAATGTAGAGAATATTTACATGGGTTGGGATTATTTAGATGATAAGTGGACACATTTAGAGTTTTAAAGTGGGTTGCATGATTTCTATTCCTCTGCCTTTTATCCATATAATTTTTAGGAGGCATCGAGTATTCTTGAGTGGGATTATTCCATGCATGAGGAGTATAACTCCTTAATTATGAAAAATATTTGGGATTTGAATCTTATTCATAAAGTAATAAATATGGTTTGATGTATATATATATATATATATATATATATATATATATATATCAGACTAAGTATGTAGTAGATGGGTTTATTGATAAGTCCAAGGCATGGTTGGTTACAAAGGGTTTTTCATAGGTGATTGACATAAAATAAATAGACACCTTTGTATTAGTCACTAATATGAACTCGGTTAGACTCACACTTTTTATTACGACTACTAATCATTGGGATTTTCATCAGATGAACATGAAGAGTGCCTTTCTTCATGGTGATCTTGAGGAGGACATTTACATGGAACAACCTCAAGGCTTTATTAAGGATTATTCTTTAGTATTCAAACTCCATACATACATATATGGCCTCAAAAAATCCCATATATATTGGTATGCTAAGATGTATTCCTTATTTCTTTATATAAAATTCACCATATGCCATTTAGATCTGATTGTCTATCTCTTATGAAAGGATGATTTGATTCTCATTCTAGTTCTTTATGTTGATGATATTTTTATCATTAGTAGATATCATTCATACATTATAGTGGTAAAAAGGGATCTATAGGATATAATTTCCATGACAAACTTGGGCTTATTATACAACTTCCCTTGGATTAATATTTCTCAGTCTGAATTAGGGGTCACTCTTATATAGCCTAAGTTTTCTCTTGATCTAATTTCTCAATTTCATATGGATGATTGTAAACCAAGTCTACATCCATTTATATATAGAGTCAAGATTAAGTCAAATTATACTTCACCTTTTATCTATGGTACTTTGTATCAACAAGTTTTTAGGAAACCTTATCTACTTGACACATATCATATACAGTGGGCCTAGTCTCCAAATTCATGAAGGAACCTCATGAGTTGCATTGGAAAGAATCTAATAGGATATTAAACTATATTAAAGGTACTCATATATTCAAGATTCAATATAAATTTGGCACTAACATTGAATTGTTTTTCTATATAGACTCAGACTATGCTATCAATATTCAAAATCATAAGTCCACTTTAAGTTATAGTTTTTCCACTGATATATGTATGATTAGTTGGTCAAATAAAAATCATAATGCTATTGATTTATCATCTATTGAGGTAGAGTATATATGGGATGTCAATGCTACCAATAATTCCATATGGATTCAAGGGATTTTTATAGAGTTTAGTATCTAGTTAAGATGGCCTACCATCATCTACTATGACTACTAGAGTACTATTTAGATTTGTAAGAATCTAATTCAATATCATTGGAACTAACACATAGTGATTCCCATACATTTAATCATAAATATCATTCATAGGGAAATCATTGATCTGAGATATTGTTAGATGATAGAATAGATTACAAACATCTTCACTAAACCTTTCATGTGGAGAAAATATATTCACTTGTGGGTTATTCTTGAAGTAAAGACACTACAACATCATCTTTTGGAAAGGCCTTTCAACCTCTTTTTTATGTCTCTCTTTTGGGGGATGTTTTTCCTACAAGTTTTCTCATTTTCTCTACTTTATGAGAGTTTGATTTATACATTAGTACCTCACTAATCCTAGTTATCGAAACCCCTTTTTTACACTACCCACCTAAGTTGTGCTTATGGGGGTAAGGGGGGTGTTAAATTATGGGTTTTATTTTTTCCCATATATATTTATAATGTATTTTTCCCCTAAATTTGAGTTTTCCTACTTTCATGGAGAATCTTTCTTATGCATCTAGGTTGACTGTGTGACTAAGAAGTAAGTCCCTTGACCAGCTTTATGGGTATGGGAATTACTCCTTTATTTTTGGATTTATTGACCACATTTTTTGGATTTAATCAACACTCTCCTATTTTTACTTCTCACATTTTATGATATTGTTAAATAAAAGTTTAGATTTTGGATCCTATCTCATCTTTAAAATATTCTTGCATTTTTGTTTCATTTTACTTTCAGACACTTTATGGTATACAACTACTTAGTTTTTGTAATCACTCAACTTGTGTAATTGACATATCCAGAACCTGGAATCAACCCCAATATGAATGAGAAAGTATATTGAAGATCCCACACAATCATTCAAACCCTTGCCTTAATCAAACTTATACCTTTTTTTCCCATGTATTGTATTCATAATGGGATCAATGAGTGACTACTTCTTTCATACATTACATAGCATCATAAAGTTAATCATTACATATTTATTACTACTTAACATGCTATTTTTTATATGCATTTAATGTTAGATTAATAAATCAAGCTATGATAAAAAAAATTCCAATCTCATTGCTTCTTATTTCACATGGTTTCACAACTACATCATGTAATTTTTATTCTCCAATAGATTTTTTAATTTTTTTGAAATGACTTAGGAATAAGAGGAATTATAGATACCTAAATTTCACCATTTAGTGTATAAATTCACTTTGAAACACTAACCCATCACTTTCAAATAATTAATTAATTCTTAATTAATTAAGTATAATCATGCACATAATTTTCCTCAAATACTAATTAAAAATATGAAATTTTCACCTCACCCAGATATTTTCCACATTTGACTCAACCATGTGTTGACACATCCAATCAATCCCTCAACTTCCTCAACTACATTTTGAGTCATCTTAAAACATTTAAACCTCCTCAATGACTCAACCAACTAACTTAAACCATTAGTGGTGAGTCACTAGACCATCTCATATATTTACTCAACACGTAGAATTAGTCATCATCCTCATGGATGAGGACTCAAATTTAACCATCAAATATTTAGATAATTTAAAAAATTAAAATAATCCTCAACCATTTATTTCATCTCATGTAAGTCTATAATTTATGTGTGATCTTCCATTCAAATTATCCACGTTAAATCTACTGAAGTGTTATCAAATTACCATTACAAATTAAAGTGAATAAAATCCATCCAAATAATTTTTCACCTCATAATGCTACCTAATTATTTTTGCCTTAGAAAGGAGTTGAACATCCACATTTAGCATTCAAGAGTAAATATCTATTTGATCACAATAGAGAAGGTGACAAATACTTCACTATTGTAAGTATTTATCATTAATTAATTAATTAATTTTTCTACTCTATCTTTGAAGTTAAGTTTAGATTATAGTATATTTCATCATTAGATTTCTTAATTATCTTACATTCTAAACTTTTCACTTAAACTTTTTGGCATGCCTAATGGGACCTTATCCCTCATATTTCACATCATAGGTTTATCTAGGGAGTTATTTCAATTTTTTTCCATTTTTTTTTCTTATGCATATACATTTAACACTTTTCTTGGAGTTTTTTATTTGTTATCAAGATTGTCAATTTTATATGTTTTTTAGTTTGTTCTCCGTAAATCTACAAAATAGTGAATTTGTTGCAGCAAACAATGAATTTCTTCTTGTGCTATTTTTTATCACTTTTTTGTAGTTTTTCAAATTTTAACTCTTTTTTTCATGTTTAGTATTTCTAACCCTTGTCTATTTTAGTTATATCTTTTATCCTAGTTTTTATTTTATGTTTAAATATTTATTTTAAAAAAATGAAATCATTCTAAATTTCAATGATTTTATCATAAACATTAATGAAATCATCTTAAAATTTGGAAAACTCATCAAAAAAATTAGTGAAATCATCCTAAATATCAGTGAATTCATTAGAAGCATCAATGAAATCATTACATAAATAATCAAAATCATTATAAATAGTGAAATCACTTTGTAGTAATCTATTTTTCCATTTTTTGTTCTATTTTTTATATAATTCTAACCTACTAACAAATTAACTATTTTCTCTTATTTTGTAACAATGAAATCATTCTAGAGGCTAACATTTCCTATTTTCCTTTATATTTGTTTATCTTTTTTAACTAAATTTTGTAGGTTTCCTAGATTAAATATCCATACAAAAACTTTTAATAGTTTTCTCATGCGATGTTAGTCCAAAAAAAACCAAAGAAAGATATTAAAATCAATCTTTTTTAAATTTTTAGTCTCCTTGATTTATTTCAAGTTTTCTAACATTTTTTGTTTCATAATTATTATTTTCAATAGTAACTTAGATCACATTTCAAGTTTTTAATTTAATTAACATTAGTTTCCAAGTATTTTTTTTGTGGCACTTGTTGTGTATGCTCTTTTCATGGCATTGCATTGGTAATAATACTTTCAAAATCAAAAACAAAATTTGTAAACTTTGTTACACAAGACCCACTTGAATTTATGCTCTTCTCTTGGTGTCACATTGATGACAATATTGAATAAGTATAGGTGAGTGTAAATATTCTTTTATTTTATTTTATTAAGGTATCTATTGACCATGTATTTAACCACCATGTAGTAGGCCAACCTTGTGTACTAGTGAGGTATATAAATTGAGTTAGATCCATCATTCTTGGCTAAGCAGTGTTGTGTTTTAAGCACACCATGAAGTGAGGGTTTCATCCTCCAATACTCAATCCTTAAAAAACTTGGATCAAAGTTTTATTTTTTTAACATCAAAACACTAAAATCATATGGATGTGTTGGTAATATTAGCAGTAGACCATTTGTTTGTAAATCATATTTTCCATAGTTTCAGGCCTCACGTACTAAAAAGTATATAAAGGACTCCCCTTGAGATAATACTGTAAAAAAAATTAAGCTTAGGTGACCCATTTATATCATCTAACTCATGATGCATCTAATATGAGTAAATCTCCTAGAGAATTTACTTTACACTCACCTTTGAAACTAGGCTTATTAAGCCATGTGAATGGAAAGATCTTCCATGGTTAGTGAATTGAAATATTAGGCCCTAAATAGTGTAACAAACAAATAAGAGACACAAAAATCCTATGAGCTATTCAAGTCCCTTAACTTATTTTTTATCCCTTTTTGTGTAATGCATGTGCATTTAGAGTAGTAATTGTTTGTTTACTCCCTTGTGAAATAACACATGCTAAAATCCTTTGATTGAAACCAAAAATATTTTGAGTATTGAAACCAAGAAATCAAGTCATAATATAAAGCTTAAAAATAAAAAAAATTAGTCCTAAATTCAAAACTCAAAATACCTTGTTATCAATCAATTTGCTTTTAGTCATTTTGGTATTTCACTTTCTTAGAGTCAAATATATATTTATTTAATTTTTGAGTTAAAGCCTTTCTCTTAGCAATGTTTTCTATCTCAAGGCACATGTCTATGTTGGAAAATCCTAGGTTGAGGAAATATCCTTTTATAAATTCCCCATTTCAATTTGGTAGTCAATAAAATCATGAACATCACATTAAAATCCATGAAATAAAGGACAATGTTATAGATGAGAAATGTAGCCCTAGATCCATATTACCCCCTTCTCAAATCATAGAGTTTATTCTCAAAAATAATAATGAGGTCTTGTTACAATCCTTAAGTATAGAGTATAAAATTCATCCTAATTTTGATATCCAAACCAATCCATATCAACCTACCATTACTAAACCTATTATCCAAACTCAATAAAGTATCCCATCCACTAGTTATATCCTTGGTCTAAACATCCCTCATTACACTAGAAAAGGGAATCCAATTATATCACCCCTACCATCTAGCATTACTCAATACCAAAATCCAAAACTAATCCAAAACTCTTAACCTACTAATAACACTATCATGCCTTGTGGTCATCCTAGTTAAGATAATTGAAAAGGAAAAATCACTACTTTAGGATAACCATATGGTGTTGTGTTTTGAAATTTGGTCACTATAAACATGATAATATTCCCTAAAACCAAATAACTTGATGAAAATGTTCTAAAACCTAAGTGTTATAGAGATAAAGAGTATTATGAATACCACATTATCTAAAGGTATTCCACAAATTGTAATATGGGACTAAAACATCATATATAAGATTTGATTTGCAAAGGACACATTACAATAGATCCAAGTGTATCCATGTCTAAAATTCATAGCTTTAGCATATGAAAATATGTATTTCTTGAGCATAATAAATCTAGTGCACTTTCAAGTCAATGTCACAACCTTTAACTAGTTTTCAACCAACCCTTTTTCAAACAATCTATAATAGATCAACCCATCTTTGGTCACCATGACCTATCTTCCATTTTAAATGAGACTATATTTGGGCACCATGACATACCTTCCATTTTTAATGAGCCTATATTTGGACACGATAGTCTACCTTCCATTTTTTATGATCCTATCTTTGAGCATTTAATAATATTTGACAAGCCCCTCATTTGATAGCCCTCATTAAAAAACCTATCTTTAAATAATAACCTATTTTTGACCAAGATCCCATATTTTACCAATCCTCCTCCAACCAATATAACATATCACACATTATCAAAACACCCAACCTATTATCACATGTTAAACCTCCCATCACCCCACAACATATACCCCAAGTGACCAAGGTACTTGTTGACAATAAAATCCATGAGCAAGGAATTATCAAACACATCCATTTCAAAGTAAATAATGAACATCATGGAATTGGATACAAACCATTTTAAAATTAATGTAATTATGTTAGTTATAGTTTGTAGTTTATAATAAAACTTCATCCATACTCAAAATAATGTTTTCATGGTTTCTAAGAGGACTATGTTTCCACCACTCCTTTCATCAACACCACCAATCCTTCATCCCATAGTTTAAGTGAATATCCCACTCCCATCAATCATGAACAATAAGCTTACTTATCATTAGTTTCCTCCTATGATGATAAATAATCACATAATTCCTATCTAGCCTCTAGATAGAAGAGTATAAAGAAACATATGCATATTCTGAGGAAAAAAAAGTCTTCCTATATCAAAATGAATCCTACAATCCAAATATGAAATTGACATCCCATAGTGAAAACCTCTTTGAGGTACTATAGGATGATCAAAATACAAATTTTAGTTATAATCCAAAAACTCAAAATTACAAGTCCCTTACTGAAAACCTTTTTGAGGCACTATTGGAAAATCCATATCCAAATCATAAAATAAAAAATAAATAATATCCCTTTGGTTAAAAACTTTATAAGAGATAAATAAATAAATAAATAACCATCTTTTTTTAGCACAACCACAATATAACTTTCCTTTATTTTTTGAAGACACTATTGAAGCAGAAAATATCCTAATCATTCAACTTGTGACTACTTCTAATCTTGATGAATGCAATATTATTGGTCTCAATCATCCTTCACATCATGAAAACTATAATTCATACCTATAATTAATTTATTCACTCAACACACATTCTTAATACAACACACCTTCCACTTCACCCTCCTTGGTAGCACCTTATTTCATAGGGGCTATGATGGTATCCTGGTAAATTTAAAATAAGCCAAACTAAACATAAATAAAGTTAATAAAGACATATTTGGAGTGCATATTTGTATAGACATTATATTTTAATTATATATCACCTTAGTTTTTTACACTTGGAAAATACATATCATGGATGTACCTTTAGCTTCTAAACCTTTCCCACTAGAAAAAGGCTCGCATATGCTATCTCTTTATGCCTAATTATTTATCTATTAGTATAACCTATATATTATAATGACCCAAGAATTATATCATTCCCATAATTTTATAAACCTAATTATATTCCACCTTTAAAAGTTTTGGAGTTATACCTAATTTTATACTTCGTAGACACTTGTGTCCTAGTCAGATGCCTATGATATTAAAAGTGTCCTCACCTAACACAAGTGTCTATTACCATAAAGTCATCCAATTTACAAATGAAACATATTCCTATGGTTAGCCTAGGTGATTTAATGTTATATAATCTCAAAATAGATTGGTATAAATATAATATCAACCCTTTGTATAATTGTATTTTTGAGCTATGAGTTAAAACTACTATAAATAAAAAGTTTAACCCAAAATAACAATAACATTCAAAAGATATAAATGTAAGAGCAATAAAAAATTTAGGAATAAATCCTTACCATCACCTTGTTCTTAGTATCTTCCCTCCAATATTTTCCAACTGATTATCTAATGTTATTTGACTTGTATGTGGATTATTTGATAATGGCTTCAAGATGGATTTAATGGTTTATTTGGTTGCTTGAGTGGATTGTAAGAGGGTGTTAGTGCTTTAGATGGCTGGTATATGGATGCAAATAAGGCTTGAAAGATTTATAATTATCTTATCCATGATCCAGTCATGGATATTTATAGGTTGAAGGAGTGACTTTTAGAGGAATTTTTAATTCCTTAGACTTTTTTAGTTTAGAGAGTTTAAAATTTTATAGAGAGTTATTTAAGTATAGATACTTGTAGGTTATATTAGGGATAATAGGGATTAGATCAATATTTCATGGGGTTTAAGGTTTATAAGGGTATAATAAAGGATAGGGGTAGGTTGGCTATGGTGGTGGTTGGAATAAACATAAATTTTTAGTTTGCATGGATTAGTAGTTAAGTGGGAAGTTAATAAGATAATGAGGTGATTAATTATAATGGGGGTGTAGAAAGGTTAGTAATATGTATGAAATGTTTAATGAGAAATAAGATTTAATTAATTGTCTAGGATTATGGTTATAGGAAAAATTAGTGGGATTAGAAAAATAATTAAGGTGAGAAAATTTAAGTACATACATTTTACCCCTCTTTGAAAGCTAATTATGAGTGGGCAAAGTGGAAAGAGTAATGGTCTTTACAATAAAAACCATTTTGTGGATAATTTAGTAAAATAGGGTTATATGATTCCCCCTTAGGGGAATATGTGGTAAGGAACAAGACAAATAGCCACTTGAAAAGATATCCCTAGGGTGGGATATGACTAAGACGATGATGGGTTAGGATAGCCCTGGTTGATCTATGATAAGATACCCAAAATGGAAGGCAAGGGTGGATGTTTTATGGTGTAAGATGATTCCCAAAGGGGAACATACCTAAGCAATGATGATTAGCCTCATATGATGGGCCCTAGGTAGAAGACCAATGCCGATGAGAGAAGTGAGTGGATTGATGTGATAAGATGAAGATTCTTGAGACATAGACATATGCTTAGGAAATGAATAGAGTAAAAAGGACACGAGCTAGTGACATTTCTGAATGAGGATGCAAACAAGAGAAAACTATAGGCCAATAAAGGATATAAGATAAGTGATTTGTGAGGATAAACAAATTTGATATAAATACCATAGCTTAACATAATATAATGCATTCAAATGACCCAAAGAGTATGGGATGGGATTAAACAATAGTAGTGGCAGAGCTATCCTTGGTCACTTAAAGAGTGGTCAAGTGATGCCTACATAGTCTGAAGAGACCTTAAGATGATGTAGTTATAAATTGGGATGTTGGACAAGGAGTGGATTATTGAAGGCCATGCCTTGGAAAATGATTTATAATGACTTGGGGATAGATAATAATGAATATAATGTGATTAAATGTGATAATAAAATGTATAAATGGATTTAAGGGTAAAAATTAGTTGATTAGATAGGAAGGTGTAGTTAGTTGGGGTTAAATGAGGTGAAAGGGGTAAAATAATAAGCTTAATTGGGGGTTAAACTAGAAAAGTGGGGAAAAAGAGTCATTTTCACTCTTGGCTATAGTTGATTTGAGATTTGGAGATAAATCCATATATCTCATCACTTGATTATCACACTAAAGAGAGAGAGTCTAGGAGTTCCAGAGGTGGCTAATGTAGGACCATTGATGAGTGCCCTAACCCTACTTCATAATTTTTTTTGTTATGCATTTATTTATACAATTTATTAGGTGTAAATTTGGGTAGGGAAAATATGGATTTGGGGGGAATTGCCCCTCATTATGATATTGTAAGTGCAAGGTGTGGTATTACACATGTAAGTAATAATCTTGTAAAACTATATGTAGTGATCTATGGTTTTGGAATACAATAGCAAGTGATCTATGATATTGAAATCTTATGGGAAGGGAAATGTGCTCTTTCAAAATTGCAACTAATAAATTGGTACGATAAATAGGCGTAATTGGATAAATAGGGTAATTATGATGGGTTAGATAGATAGGGTTAATGGGATGAGAGAGGATATGTAGTGTGTGATAAATTGATAGGGATCAAGGATTAATGGGTTATTTATTGGTTTAAGAGAACTATAGAGTGTTAGTGTCTTGATTACACTAGCCTTTATTTATTTATGAGATGCATAGACTAACTCCTATAGACTATGGGGTCTTATAGATGACTAGACTTTACTACATTGAGATAATTCAAGTGATTTAGATAGATAGAGCTTTGATCATGGCACTATTAGAGTAGTGGTACTTTGAGACTAGTACATTTAATTTTATGATTGGGGAGATGATTGTGACCTTAGAGGATGTGTTGTATATTCATTATCTACATATGAGAGGTGATAAAATCTATTGGAAATCATTTACACTTAGTGCTACTATGTAGAGACTATGTGGGTGTTTGATGAGCTCAGAAAATGGCTCAGTATTGACATAATATTTCCCTCAATCCATCTCTCTATTATCTTATGCAAATCTTAGATTCTTAAATAGCTATTACATGGAAAATAGATATTTGCCTTTTTTATATTGAACCAAAGACTAAACCTTTATTTTGTCATTAATGTCTAATAAATAGCATATTTTAGTGATCTTTGGTGTGAAAAATGCTCAAGAAAAAGACATAGGCTTGTTTCTATGGACTATGTAGGCTTGTTTCTATAGACTCCATAGGATTATTTATATAGACTCTATAGGCTTGTTTTTATGGACTCTGTAGGCTTGTTTCTATGGACTCCACAGGCTTATTTCTATGGACTATGTAGGCTTGTTTCTATAGACTTTGCAGGCTTATTTCTATGGACTCTGTAGGCTTATTTATATAGACTTCACAGGCTCATTTCTACGGACTCCATAGGCTCAAGCCTCCTAAATCTATAGGGTCAATTCCAATGGGAAACTAGAGGCTAGATAGGATAAGAAAGAACTATTCTAGCTAGAATCAAATAAGGAAAATAACTGCCTGCTATTTTGAAGGACTTGCTTTTGATAAACTTGTATGTAATCATATTTTAGGACTATTATAGGATAGGATAATTATTTCATCAAAATAATTAGATCTCTTGGAAATCCAATATCCTATCTTTGGATGAAGGGATAGACCAAGGAGTCTTATTCTTTTGCATCCTATTTTGAGTTGATTGTATTAGTATAAAGTGTAAGACTTTCAATTAAAAATATATAGAAGATTTAGAGAAAATAGAGAATCAAGAATCAGATATTATAAAAGCTTATAAGTTTTAGCTAGATTGTAATCATTTCATTTCTATGAATTAATACTTCAATTTCTAGCACTGATTAATCTTTGTTCCTGAGTCTGAGAGGAGCAAGGGCCCACTCTCCTTGGAACCAAGAACTGTGTATGGTATTTATGTTCTATTTTATTAATTCATTGTTATAATTATTTAGAATCTTGTTATGATTTACATTTATTTATAAAAACATCAAAACAAATTCATAGTTTAAAAAATTCATTTTATTATTTCATTTCTTTTCTATGCAAAGTATGTTTTCTTTTACAACATAAGAGTGAAGCAAATTTCCTTTCATAAGTAGGAGTGTGAATTTACTTTCCTTACAAACATAAAATAGGAGTGTGATATTTTACTTCTAGCAAAAGAGTGGAATGATTTGATTTCTTTATTTTTTTAGTAAAATCATGAATCACTTAGTTTAGGACACATTCCTTTCTTTAGTCAAAGTTAGAATAAGACCAGCAATCACCCCCATAAGTAGCCTTCTAGATCTACCATCCCATACCTTACTACAGATAGCTTTGGACACTAGCCCTCATTGATAAGACATTAATTGAATATTTATTAAATGAGGAGATAGATGACACTTATCATTTTTGTTGCTATTTTTAGGGAACACAAGGTGTTAGTAAGGTAATAATTATTGGTCTAGAGTGAAAAACAAAAAAATTGTAAAAAAAAATTGATGTACCATCCTAGAGATTCTAAAGGATGATTTATTGAAAATTTTCCACCAGGAACACAAGTGGACACTCCTTCAACATCTCTAAGTAGTGAACCAAAAGATATAAGTGAAACCTATTTGTAAGAATCTTTTGAAATTGGGATAGAAACTAGGCCATTGCCACATGCAAGCCCCATAAGACAAATTCCTCAAAATCGATCTCTTGCAAGAAGACATTTTTTAGAAATTTCCAAAGACTTAGAAAACTAATTTCAAAGATCCATAGCTGAAGAAATTTTTTAGAACTTGTAACAACCCATAACTGAGACCACAAACATTCAGTGGGAAGATCATCCCAACTTTGAAATATCATTAGAAGAAGAAATAGCTCTCCAACAAAATCAACAATTCACACAACTAGGAAGGAATTTTTCCTTTCCTATTGTTGTTTATCCTAATGATCAAACCCCCATGAAAAATATTTCCCTAGCTAATCTGCCAAATTTTTGGGGATGATCTACAGAAGATCTTGATCAATTCTTATTTGAGTTTAAGGTGCTATGTCAAACCTATGATTACACAACTGATAGCTAGAAATTAAAACTATCTCCCTCTACACTTAAAGATGTAGCTATGAGATGGTTCATGGGTTTACCTTGTAATTCTATTTGAACATGGGATGACATGGAAACAAAATTCTTGAACAAATACCAAGATTACTGTCGAGTGTAAGAAAGAAAAGAGGATTTGTTAAAAATTAAATAGAATGAGGATGAATCTTTAGAGGATTATTTGGATAGATTCATGTTCAATCATAAAAAAAGAAATTATCCACTCACTGAAGACATTCATAAATTGGTTTTCTTGAAAGGATTGGATGAAGACACTAGAGATGCCTTAAATTTGATGGGTAGAGGAGATATAAATAAGTTGTCTTTCGATCAAATTTATGAGCTTTGTACCAATTACTCTCAAATGAAACCTAGAATTAGGAAAGGAAAGTTGGGGAAATCTAATGAAATGGGTAAATTAATGGAAGAATTTGATAATCTAAAGACATATATCCTAGTTACACTAAACATTACTTTGGATAACCTTCAAGCTAAAGCAAATGCAATAGAAGCCTTAGCAATCTACTGTCCTAAGTGTAGAAAGAAACACACCCTTAGAGACTGCCCCTAAATAGAACTAATGTTTCATCATGTGGGATCTGTGATGTAATAGATCATGATACCAAATATTGCACCCTTCTCCTTACTTTAAAGAATCAAATGAAAACACAAGTCTAGTCCACTGAATAAGTAAATTATATTTAGAGACAAAACTTTACCCCACAAAACCAAGCTCAAGGACAGTTTAATGTAAGAAATCTAGTTAATCTATGGATGGCAACATGGAATGTTTCAGTTCCTTCACCATTTTGGAATCAACCTCAAATTTCATCAATTTAAAATCTATGGGTAGGACAAAATTGGATGCCAACACCTCCATGGATGGTGTAACAGCCATAGTAATAATGGGTACCATAGCCATAATGGATGCCAAAGCCATATCAACACTGGAATCAATAATGAAACCCACAATCACAATTCACCCAACCAAGAAGACCACTTTAATAGCAAACCATTATGCCACCCCTAGTTATTCAACAAGGACAAATCAATTAGCCCTCAATGCCTACACAACCAATAACAAATCTGAAAAATAAACAACTAGCACTTGTTTATATTAATGAAAAGGAAGAAAAAATGAATGTTAGAGCTATTGAGTGTTTAGACATACATTTGAGATCAGGGAAAACTATACAAAAACCTCCAGTTCTCATTTCTAAGATACTTGATGAAAATGAAAAGATAGAATCATCTCAATTAATTACTGGAGAAGCTAAATTAAAAATGAGCCCTGAAGTAAACAAAGGAAACACTACTACACTAGTAGTTCCTTTTTCTGAAAGATTAAGAGAAACTAATATTAAACCAGACTCAAACTTGGTCCATGAGTTGTAAAAGATCAATATTGAGGTACCCCTTCTACAAGCTATTAGGGATATAACTAAATTACATAAGATCATCAAAAAAATTTATATGAAGACATCTAAGAGGAAAGTAAAATATTTTGGAACCATTCATGTTGATGGAAAAGTTGTTGATTTATTACCAGGAAAACTATTATTTCTAATATATGTAGATCTGGGAAGCCCTGTGATCACAGTTACAATTGAAGGAATAGAAATTTCTAACATCTTGGTATATTTAGGAGTAAAAATCAATGTCATGACAACTAATAATCCTCATGCATTATCTCTTATGAAAATGCAACCACAACTACCTTTTTTCAAATAGTAGACCAGTCATTAATGAAACTAGAGGGGACTACAGAAAATGTTGAAGTGCTAATAGAATCTTAGGAATATCTAGTAGATTTCATGGTCTTGAAACCCAAAACAAAGAATCTAAGATATCCTATAATCCTAGGTAGGCCATGGTTGTCTACTGTAGTAGCATTGATTGATTGCAGGTTAGGAGACATGACCATTTCTAATGGGTTAAAATCCAAACATATCTCCTTATATCCTTCTAAAAAAGCATCAACGAATTACATATAAGAACTTTGGGTAGATGAATCAGACAACACTTGGAAAAATTGAATGGAGACATATACCCAGAATCTACAGACTCTGCCAGTCTAGAAACTACAAACTCTACCAGGCTGAAAGCTACAGACTCTGCCAGTCTGAAAGCTATGAACTCGGCCAGTCCAAAAATAATAGACTACCTTAGTTCAAGATTCTTGGGTCAAATATAATATTCTAAAACCTCCACTTCTACTTCTTATAGTACTTTTTCATCATATAATCATAGATTGATTTAGGAAAGTGTGTGGAAATTGGTAGAACAATAGTAAACTCATTTCTTAGATGCATTTCATTGTTCCTTAGCAAGACCGATTCCTCTTAGAAAAGAGTTTTTTGATAATGTAACTATGTTTCATACGCTAATTCCTCATCCATATCATCTAAACTCATTAATTAGTGAGTTTAATCAAATAAAATCCAATTATCTAGGTACAAAACCAATCATGGTATTACTTGGAAAGATTTTAAACATCAATAGTTGGTTAACAAATGAAGAAGAAGATCAAATATTTGAAGTATTGGAAAGACATACCAAGGATTTTGCTTGGGATTATACTAACATAAAAGGAATTCATCCCAGCATATGCACTCATCACATTTACACAAAATCTATCAAACCGATCAGACAACCATAAAGAAGAATAAACCCAACATTAGAGGAAATAGTCAAAATAGTAATCCAAAAGTTGTTGGAAGTTGGGTTTATTTACCCCATCTCAGATAGCCAGTGGGTGTCACTTCTGGTAATTATATCCAAGAAAAATGAAAAGTTAAGAGTATGTGTAGATTATAGAGAACTAAACAAAGCAACATTAAGAGATTAATTTCCTTTACCTTTCATTGATCAAGTTCTTGATAACTTGGTAGGAAAGAAATGTTTTTCTTTCCTGGATGGGTTTAGTGGATATAACTAGATAATGGTAGCAGTTAAATATCAAGATAAAACCACATTTACCTACCCTTGGGGAACTTTTTCTTATCGAGTTCTTTTATTTAGACTCTGGAATGCTCCAACAACCTTCCAAAGAGTAGTTCTAGCAATATTCTCTGACCTTACAAATGATTGTGTTGAGGTATATATGGATGATTTCACTATTTATGGTGAAACTTATGAATAATCTCTTACCAACTTGGAAAGAGTACTGATCAAATGTGAGGAACATCAATTATCTTTGAGCCATGAGAAATATTTGTTGATGATGGATGAAGGAATAGTCTTGGGACACCATATTTCTGCAAAAGGCATTCAAGTAAATCTAAAGAAAGTCAAAATAATCTCTAATTTACCCATTCAACAAACACAAACTGAAGTTAAGATTTTTTTGGGACATGTTGATTACTACAGATGCTTCATAGATAAGTTTAGCCAAATAGTTTCCCCTATGTTTACCTTGCTTACAAAAGATAGGTAATTCAAATGGAGTGATAGTTGCTAGCAGGCTTGAGACCATTAAAGCTAAACTTGTTACTACTATAGTATTGAGAGGACCAGTTTGAACTAAGTCATTCCATATATATATATATATATATATATATATATATATATATGCTTCCAATATAGTACTAAGAGAAATTCTTGGACAAAAGGATGAAGAGGGTAACATGTATGCTATATATCATGTTAGCAAAAACATGACACCTGATGAAAGAAATTACACCACAACTAAGAGGGAATTCTTAGCTGTAATTTATGTAATTAACAAATTTAGACACTACATAACAAACTACAAGGTATTTGTCTATACAGACCATTTAGCTATTAGATATCTTAACAACAAACTAATTGTGGGAGGTAAGATTATTAGATGGCTATTGCTCTTACAAGAATTTGATGTTACTATTATAGACAAACCAGGGAAGTCTAATGTGGTTGCTGATTTCTTGTCAAGAATGAACACTACAGGTGAAGAAGAACCAGTGGAAGATGACTTTCCAAATGAACAATTATTTTTTATTTTATCACAATCTCTATGGTTTGTTGATATATCCAATTACCTCACCATAGGGAAGTTTCTTCTACACTTTTCACAAAAAGAAAAGAAACATTTAATCAAAGAAAGTTATTCTTTTAAATGGATTAATGGAATGTTATTTAAACTTGGACTTGATCATGTGTTTCATAGGTGTGTGACAAATGGTGAAGCTTATGATATCATCAGAGCTTGTCATGATGAACTAGGAGGAGGTTATTACTTAGCTCAAAGAGCCATACATAAAATCATGGGAGTGGGATATTATTGGCCTCATCTTTATTAGCAAGTAAAAAAGATATGTCAGACATTGTGATGTATTTCAAGGAATTGGATAGCCTACTCTTTCAATAGAGATGCCTCTGCACCCTCATTCTCAATTGGTTTTAGAACCATTTGAGAAATGAGGAATTGATTTTTTCAATCCAATGTATCCTCCTTCTAGAGGAAAAGAATATCTTCTAGTATGTACAGACTACATGACCAAGTGGGTAGAAGTGGAAGCATTAACTCATGTAAGAGAGGAGATGGTAGTTAATTTATTATATTTCAAAATCATCCAAAGATTTGGTGCTCCAAGAGAGATAGTCTTAGATCAAGGACCACAATTCATATCAAACATGATAAAGAATTTCATGTAAGTGTATCAAACTTAGAACAAAAAAACATCTCCATACCATCCACAGGCTAATGGACAAGTTGAAGTCACCAACAGAGAATTGGAAACCATTATAACCAAGGTTCTTAATTATAGTAGAAATAATTGGGAATATAAGGTACCAAAAGCTGTTTGGGCCTATAATACTACTTGGAAAACAATAACTACATTTTCACCTTATGAATTGGTTTATGGTAAGAAGCCATTATTCTCTATTGAATTTAATTTACAAACTTTGAAAACAACTATAGAAATAGGAATTGAATTAGAAGAAATATATAAAGAAAGACTCCTATAGCTTAATCAACTTGATGAAATGAGGATGGAATCACTACAAAGAACTAAACTGGTACAACATCAAAGAAAAGTTTGGCATGATACACAAATCAAGCAACAAAAGTTTTAGAAAGAAGATTGGGCACTATTATTTGATTCTAAATTTACATAGTTCAAAGGAAAACTACAAATAAGATGGTTGGGACCTTATGAGATTGAAGAGGTCTATGAAAATAGTTTTGTTAAGCTGATACCTATTGATGACAGTAGAAGAGCTCTATTAGTCAATGGACATAGATTGAAGTTCTATCAAAAACCTCTCAATAAAACAAATTTATTTAAAAATTAAAGGATCAAGTAGCTATTATAGAAAGCTTTTATTCTTCTAGTGAACATGCTCCTTGATAATCCTAAAAAAAAATCATCAATAGTGAAAATCCTTCCAAGGATGTTATTGAGAATGCATGCCTAGAAATCTAGCTTACTAGCTGGCTATGCATTGTAAAAAAGGGATTTGGCTAGAAAACTAGCAATGGCTAGCCAAAGGGAAAAAAGAAAAAATTATAAGAAAATCTCATCATGACACTATGATTGGTCATCTTCATGCAATAAAATAATCCATGTAAACCTATTTGTGCAAGACACATGGCGAGCAAAGGATAACGTCTAAGGTTAAAGTAAGTAAGACATATATATTATATATCTATGTTTAGTTAACTAATTATCTTTGATTTGATTAAGAAACTATTCTCTAGAGATGACCCAAATTTGAATCTTCCAAAATGGAATGACACATGCTATAATGAAAAAGCATGTCATCAAGTGTGCAGCTTTGATATCATCAATTGAGTCATCAAGTATCATAATGATGGGATGTCATAAAAAGGGGTTTTAAATGAAATAATAAATTTCTATCACTATCAATATGACACATCATCATTTCACATAACTTGTATTGATGAGACAAAATGGCTGGCACACTCTGTAGAAATGTGCAACATCTAACTATATCAAATCATCATACCAAACTATAGACTCATGTAGCTATAACATTTCAAATGATCCATTTCCTTTCTATATACTTCAACAGAAGCTGGTCTACCAATCCTCAATAAATATTTACTACTAGCTTCAACAAAAGATTGATCTACACCTTAATTGGAGTTTAAGGAATTGAGCTGACTGTAACTCTACATAGAAATGGGACAAAAGACAAGATCAGAGCTAAAGGATCCAACAAAGTTTTATAAAGACAAAGATTTTGTAGAAGTGTTTAGAGCCAATGGCTAGTTACCTTTCATTGAAAATTTCTAGGGTTTTGACAAAACAATGGTAAGTGAATTCATTACCAATCTCACCCCTAAATTTTCAATTGTGAAAGGCATTGTTATTCTTATTACAACTCAAATTATAAGCCAAATTATACAAGTCCCAGAAGAGGGAATGAGAGCTACAGGTAGAGTTTCATTTAGTGATTTAATTAGTCAATTTAATGGTAATGAGTAGACCAAAACTTCATGTCTAGTAGATTCTAAGGGAAAATCAAAAGGGATTAAAAACATTTACTTCTTGAACCTTGGAAATCTGTAGCCAAGTGGGTACTTAAATAAATCATTTGTGAAGGGCAACACAGTCTTTTAGCGGGAAAAGCCATGAAAATGTTAATAGATCTTAAGCATGGGAGACAAAACCCTCAGTATAAAATTAACCTCCCATATTTCTTATATGGTGCTCTACAAGTTATGTTTGTAACCCCTAATGCTGATCTTAGGCATCATGGCGTTATTCAGCTTATTATCCAGCATCATTTCCTTTGGCAAGGTCAAGAGGTTCGAGAGGAATTTCAGAATAGTATAGAAAAAAAATTCCATATTTGCCTGAAAAAGAAACCCTAAATTCACCACAAGAATTCTCATCTCCACCTGCTATATTAACTAAGAAAATAACACCAAGGAAGAAATCACAGATTGCAATCCCAATAGAAAATCCTTCTTCTTCTTATTTAAGAAGAGTCACTAGGTCTCAAAACCCTAAAGTTTCAAGGTCCACATAAGAACCTCATGAGTCTATTGTACAACCATTTCCCTTGTCATGAAGAAGAAAATTAAGATGGAAGGTTACTATAGAACTTGAGAAGACCAAGGGTTTGGTAGTTGAGAAGTAAATCTAACCAAGTGTAGCTCAAAGAGTAATTAAAAGAAGAAGGATCATTTTAATAGAAGAAGATGAACAAGAAGTTACAAATATTTTAGATAGTCTTAGAATGATGTCTCATTTCCCCATACATTAGAATATTCCTACACCAATAGATATTGAAGAAATTCCTTTTGAAAGGAAATCTCCAATCATAATGGATGAGCCAAATCCATAGGAAGAGCCACACATGGTAGAGGAATTAAGTATGGTGGGACAACCACCTGTTTCAGTTGAAACTGTAATGGATAAAGGGAAAAATATATGTACCAATGAGAAAGGTGAATCATCTAATCTAAATGATCTTATTATGTAGATAACTTTGTAGATTTCTCAAGCTTAAGCTATTAAACAACAATAGACAACTGGCATTGCTGACTTGATCAGTCAATTAAAAATCAAGGATCATCTCAACTCATCTTTGGTGCAAAAATTAGATACAGTGTCTACTGATCATGTATTATAAATTCATATATTAGAGCAAATAATAAAAGAACATGAAGCTAAATAGATTGATCTTTGATATATGTAGAATGTCTGAAGAAGGAAAATAGGAGATTGTAGAATTTGGTAAACTCTTTTGAAGCACTTGATGTTGCACCTTCTCCTCCTCAGGTATTTGTTGACCATGGTTATCAGCCAAGTGATCCAAATATTTTTCCTTTGCAAATACTATATCAAATAGAAGAAGAATATTCTATACTTAAATAGAAACACAAAGATGCAACTTCTTCAAACAAACTCTTAGAAAATGAAAATAAAGAATTAAAAGCTAAAGTCTAAAAGTTAGAAGAAAATTTGTAGGATGCATGAAAATTAGGGGAAACTCTTTTGGCATGTAGGAATACTTCTCCTACATATAGTTTATTTTTATTTGAACAATTTTACAGATGGTAGCTTCTACAGATCTCTTGTCTTCTTCCTTACAAAATTTTACAACCAACAACATTTTTAGAAATTTTCTATAGTGCTGAACCTGATCAACAAGATTTGCTTTATGAATTTTATTTGCATGACTTGATTCTAAGAGATCATGAGCACAATAATTTTTTAATAAATCTTCATGTAGGAGAAGTTAAACTAAGAGTATTACATTCTACATTCAAAAATCAAATAACATAGAAAGGCAGATTTGAGGACTATATAAATCATGCTAAGACTATAGGATTATGTGTCAAACTAGCCTTTCCTATTCCCAGATTGATCAAATAGAATTTTAACTATGATCTATTAAATGATGAGGTTAAAACATATTATTTATAGGCTATATATAATTGTGTTGTTTCTTTTGATTTGTTTTTAAGACAAAGTTTTGATTCAGTAGTAGCTATAAGTGCAAACAGATGGGACCAAATTTCAGTGCCTCTTAAAAGGTGAGAAGTCATGTCCCCAAATAACTTAAGATGGAGTATGAGGAGAACATCCTCAATTCTAGAAATTTTAATAGAGGTAATAAACTTTGGGGGAGAATATAAATGGATTAGCATGAGATATAGACCCCCTTTGTTGATCATACCTATTCTAGGATGGTAGAGTTGGGCTCCAAAATCAGAGGAGTAATTTAGTATATGGAAAAAAATGATTCAAATACATTAGTGATTTACAAGTAATTCAGATAGACATATAACACATGAATTTGATGAATATAACTTGAGTCAGAGTATGGAAAGTAGAATCCAGAGTTATGAATGCCAATAAATATTTGAAATGGGACTTGCAAAAGGTGAAGAGATGATGAGCTTGCAATATGGATCATTATTGACATAATATTTCCCTCAATCCATCACTCGAAGGATATTATCTTATGAAAATCTTAGATTCTTAGATAGCTATTACATGGAAAATAGATATTTGTCTTCTTTATATTGAATTCCAGGCTCATTCTTTTTGACTCTATAGGGTCAATTCCAAGAATTCTATAAGTGCAAAGCCATAAATGGGAAGCTGGAGGCTATATAGGATAAGAAAGAACCATTCTAGCTGGAATCAAATAAGGAAAATAATCACTTGCTATTTTGAAAGACTTGCTTTTGATAAACTTGTATGTAATCATATTTTAGGACTATTATAGGATAGGATATTTATTTCATCAAAATAATTGGATCTCTTGAAAATACAATCTCCTATATTTGGATGAAGGGATCGACCAAGGAGTCCTATTCTTTTGCATCCCATTTTGAGTTGATTGTATTAGTATAAAGTGCAAGACTTTTGACTATGAATATATAGAAGATATAGAGAAAATAAAGAATTAAGAATTAGATATTATAAAAGCTTACATGTTTTAGCTAGATTGTAATAATTTCATTTCTATGAGTTAATACTTCAGTTTCTAGCACTGATTAATCTTTGTTCTTGAGTCTGAGAGGAGCAAGGGCCCACTCTCCTTGGAACTAGGAATTGTGTATGGTATTTATGTTCTATTTTATTAATTCATTGTTATAATTAATTTAAATCTTGTTACTGTTTACATTTATTTATAAAAGCATCAAAATAAATTCATAGTTTAAAAAGAGCATTTTCTTATTTCATTTCTTTTCTATGCAAAGTATGTTTTCTTTTATAATAGAAGAGTGAAGAAAATTTCCTTTCTTAAGTAGGAGTGTGAATTTACTTTCCTTGCAAATGTAAAATAGGAGTGTGATCTTTTACTTCAATCAAAAGAGTGGATTGATTTGATTTATTTCTTTTTTTTTAGCAAAATCATGAATCACTTAGTTTAGGACACATTCCTTTCTTTATTCAAAGTTAGAATATGATCAAAAATCACCCCCATAAGTATCCTTCTAGATCTACCATCCCATACCTTACTACAGATAGCTTTGGACACTAACCCTAGTTGATAAGACATCCGTTGAATATTGATTAAATGAGGAGATAGATGACCCTCGTCAGTGTTCATAGATCAAAGTATGGGATGCATGGATAAACATTGACTAGGCATTTAGAGAGGGGATGATTGATAGGTTGACTCTACTTGTGATGTCTCTTATCATTGTCATAATTTTTTTAGACAATAGTGGATAATGGTTTCATCTTAGGTTGGGAGATGTAGTTATAGACATGTTTGAGTATTTTCATGTCTTTGTGTTAGGTCCTGTAATACTGGGTCATTTGTATAGGTAGTTACATATGGGTACATATAGAGGGATGACTAGCTTTGGTTCTTCACTTCTACTTCATATTCGGAGTTGGGAGAACATAGTGATAGATATACCAATGGGGACATGTTTAGGTAGAGATCTTGATTAGCCTCTAGTTTTTGGTTGGTATATAATTTTGGGGTACAAAGATCCCACATTGGAGACATGTGATTCTATAGGTAGGGTTTTGATAGTTTTATGGTTGAATAGATCACATGGATACCCTATAGGTAGGTGCAGTGGGGATGGGTTGAAGATGTATATATTATGCATTTCATGCTCATAGAGTGATACTTGACTAGTTGATGAGACTATATTATTAAGAGATATGGGCCAGATTAAGTTCACAAATAATTCAAGAAATAGTAGGATATCCCCAGGAAGGAGCATATATATCCAAAAAGTGACATGAAAAGGCCCTAATGGGGATAGATGGTGGATAGGGTGTTGGTGAGGATGAATTATGATAATATTTCCCTAGTTATGTGGGATTATTAGACATCCATGGTATATCCTGAGGTCATGGTAATATACATATGATGATGGTCATAAAGAGAGTCAAAAATATTATTGAGATGACTACCAAGAGTTAGGAGGAGTGGAACAATACAAAATTTTTTATAGGCATGAGATCATTTGAGGAGGAGGTAGGCTCAAAGACCATAACCCCAAGCTCAAGATGGGTAGGATGGATAGATGGTTATGATGGGTTAGATGGGTATTATGGGGATGGTTTCTTAGTGATGGTTATTGATGGTGGAGATAAATGGGTGGGAGGAGGAGACTAGGCTACAGATGGAGACTAGTATCTAAGAGAGTCGATTTAGATAATGTAGGGAAATTTAGGCCACCTATCAATGTAGATGATCAAGCACTACTAGACAAAATGAGATGAGAGGTGCAAGTTAGGGATACATAGGTGGTAGGGATTACCACTAAGTGGGATAGGATGATGATGGACCTATAGTACTAGATTATACAATGGGATAGTCAAATGGGATCTATACTGGGGCATATTATAAGTTTATTAGGATTGGTTGGATTAAAGTATGCACACATTACATATTTTTAGGGATAGATTACAACATTACAAGGATAGCTGAGCTAGAGCCAGGCTCAAAATGGTCAAATTTCTACTTTACAAATCTAGTTCCAGACTTGAGATGCATAGATATTGACTCTATAAGGGTAGATTGGGCATATTTAGGCTAGATCAAGTTAAAGAGATGTAGATATATAGGTGGATTAGAAGGTCGAGGAGGAGGATGTCCTAGTACAAAGTTAGGGTCTAAAGGATGTTATGAGGTAGATATTTTGCTTGGCATATGAGGCCCAATATTACATATATTTATATGAGGGTGAAATTTTGGTGGATCAACATGCCCCATCTTATAGGGCCATTACTTCCTCTCATTTAGTGCATCAACCATCTAAGAGGCCTCTAGGATAATGTTAATCTTGATTTTTTATTGTGAGATATGATGTATATTATGGACATGTATTATTTTAATAAATGGATGCCCATGGGGCTCATTTTATACTTATCTATTTTTACTAGACTCTTATGGACATTGTATGTGATTATGAGACTATTTATATAAAATTATGATTATGTTTTGATCATGTGTTAGATTATGTATGGACTTGGTTATTTGTGATTATAGGTGATTATTAGATATGGATGTATTGATTATGGGTTTGGATCATATGATGTTGATATATGGATTTAGATTAGATGGTTTATTGATTATTTTTAATGAGATGATGTGATTATGGATGTTTTTTATGTATAATTATATGGATGACTTTATGTATTATGTAATGTGTATGACATGGTTAAAAGATAGATTATGTATTATTTTTATTTTTAATGATGTGATTTTATAATGAAATGAAAAATGTTATAACCAATGACATGTGATATTAAATAGATAGATATTCCTTTTATTTAATCATATGTCTCACAAATTGATATTGGGTAAAATCCTCCTACACTGAGGGGGGGTTAGTTAGCAGGCTAGGATGGTCAAACAAGATAGTGAAATGATATATATCATGGGGAAATGAATCCATTGGGAATCTATGAAATCTTATTTTTCTATTTTTCTTTGATTATAAGTGTACCTAAGACATTAGGATAGTTTATGCCACCTTTGATTCAAAGTGTATGGGGACTTGGAGTGGGAACTCTATTAATGGCATTCCAAATTTACATATAGGGTAGTCTTTTAAATCTATCTTAGTTCCCATTATTTAAAGGAAAATATAAGATAGTTATAAAGAATTAATACTTAAAAAGATAATTCAACAAGACCAACAAAAAAGTATAACACAATAACATTAACAATAAAAATTAATAAAGACTAGATATATACATTGACTCTTAACAAGATAACCTAATAAAAAATGTTTTAAATGATTTTGAAACATAATTCACAAAGACAACTAAACATTATTTTTTATTTGATATAGTAAAATCTAGGTTTTATAGGGACCTAAAACCACAAGAGTGCATTACAAAAGTTTTAACAAGTCAACCAGGGTTGAGAATTCAAAAAAATAAAATTAAAAGTACTTAGAATGAAAGCAAAAAATAGAAAACCATAATATAACTAGGGAGAAGGTCCCTCCTGAGGGTCATCAACATCAATAATGTCTTTTTTTGGGATGGTAATTTTGTCCTTTCAAACTTTAGCCTGAGTGTGGTTCTCAGGGCCTTCAGTCGCTTCACTAGGGAAGATCATTATGTGACACTTCTTTCATTTTGTTTGCATGGGAGACTATTTAGGAGGGGGATCCTGGGGGAGATTTTAAAACCTTTGGTGATTTCATATTAGGGGACTATGGGGGATGACAAGAGTGAACAAAGGCTTAAATTTTTTTCTTTAGCTTATTTATGTAATGCATTCTAGTCTTAGATGAGTTTAACCAAGACAAACCCTACCTATTGTACCTTAAATTTAAAGTTTTCTAGTAGCTATTTGTTTCTTTCTAGCTCCTCTATAATGGTGGCTTTCCATATCTAGGATGATTTCTCATGGGTCCCTATTTCAATAGGTTTTGTTTTGGGGATAAATAATAATTTGAGAGGGAGGTCATCTAGGGGGACTATGATAAGTTGTTCTAGGGGGTACAGTAAAAAGGCTGGTATGATCCCTTGGTAGGATATTCCACTAGGGAATCCTCCTATGAGTCCTCCCTAGAAGAGGAACCCTTAGGGGGAGATTCCTATCCTAAAAGGGCTTGGTTGTGCTTAAAAATAAGGAGAATCAAACCTTGGTGAAGCAATATTATAATCTTAAGGGACTTTAGTAGGAAATAGGGAAGAATGATTTTGAACCCAATGAAATAATTAAAAATAAGAAAATAGTGGGAAAAGATTAGTGTTTATTTACCTTCAAACATCATGTATCACATGATTTGAAGGATAATTTTGGGCTAGTAGTGTGGGAGATCATCATATGGGAATCCCTTTCTATCCATATACATAAAATCATGTCCTAAAAAATGTAACAAGGACTCTCACTTTTTTATTGGTCCTTAAATTTCTTAGTGCCTATGCATGACATTCTAATGGAATCATCGATGAACTCCTCTAAGACATTATTGATGGTGCTACACATGGTAGCCTTCTAGTTTTCCCAAGATGCAATGAAGTCTCAGGTAATCTCAACATTATGCCTAGTAACACATTCCATAAATTTTTTGAGTCCCCCCTTTTTTAGCTTCTTCCATACTTTATTTTATTCACAGACCTCCTTATAGGATGTAGCTTCTAGTTGATCCCTGTCACCACCCATGGATACTAAGAGTGAAAAGTTGAAATGGGAGAGATAAATTTTTTGGATGGGGTAGAAATAAATGAGGCACAAATGGGTGGGAATTCTTGTCGAAGGCTTGTAAAAATAATTAAGACCCCTTCTTTTGAAATGATTGTGGATCAACTTAATTGAGATCCACCCCATCAATTTGAGGTCATGTACATGTGGAGAGATGATTTTTTTAATCCATATTGGTACCTTTAACATAGATGGTATTATGAACATTAGAGGGGATGTTCCCTACATCATGATAGTTAGTTAAAAGGTGAAGATTAACTCTAATGTTGGCAAGGAGGTTATCCACCTTGTTTCCTTCCCTATAAGTGTGTATGAGTTGAAAGTGAGGTATATTATTTATAAGATGCTTCAAGTCATCAATGATGTCCTTAATAGTATAGGAGGGTATAATTTTTCCTTCCAAATCATTGTATATGTTCAATAAATCCCTCTATAATGATCCTATTATGGTTGATACTTGATGCCAACTGTATGCTCTAGAGGGCCACCTTGGCCTCAATTAGGTGGTTTATTTGATTACCCATGGGACTCGCATACATTTACAACATCTTCCCTTTAGAATTATTTATAATGCCTCCTCATATAGGACCTAGGTTTCCCTTGGAGATTCTATCAAACATTAGTTTCACCTAGCCATCTAGAGGATCCATCCATTTAGTGTACTTACAGATTAAATCTTTTGAGGGAGAACATAAAACCTATTAGAGATATTAGCTTTTGAGAATGAAAAAGGTCAAGGGGGTAGGATATTTGTCTTTAGGTGGAAAAGATTTATAGTTTTCTAAAATGGTCTAGCAGAGGTGGGGGAAGACTCCTTTTAGTTGGTGCCTTTTATTGAGGAAGAGACTATCATTGCAAATTTTCCATATAGACCAAAACTAGTGAGGAAGGGCAAGACACCAAAGGAATACTAGGGAAGGTATATTCTAGGGTGGATTCCATTTCATAATGAGATTTGGGATATTGTTTGGTTTGACCCATGCCATGTTGAGATGATTTAATAACTAGTTAAAGAAAGTCATACTGAGGGGGAATTCAAGAAAATGATGGTGAATTAAATCTTCTATACTTCAATAGATTGTGCACTTGTTGGAGACAATCATTCTCCTTTTTACTAAGTTTTCCACTGTCAAAATTTTATTCTACACCACAAGCCAAAAAACTATGATATTATTTATGAGATGACCTAAAACCCTAAAATGGCCTAATAAAGAGTTTTAAAATGATTTATATTGTCAAAACACATCCTAAAATAAATTAAGTAAAGTAAATATAATAATGATGAGTATGTACAAAATTGCTTAATCAAAATGTAGATTGAGAGAAATGACTTAGGTATGACTAAATAGATATCCAAAATGGTAGATAGTTCCCAATAATATTTATGACAAACAAGAGAAGGATCAACCCAAATATAATGATAAGCATAGGATCTAGAGTGAACTTTCAAGATTCAGTTATGTACAAAATGTATTATAGATACTAGAGTAGAAATATTATATGACCCTTCTTTAGTGATGAGGTTAGTGGGTTCATGCAAATTTTGCTTAAGGAGTGAAAGGGGATGGATAGAGTTGGGTGTGATTGAGGAAGATAAGATGAAGAGTTATCTGGGAAAATTTTATTGGGATTGAGATTAGGATATAAAATTAGAACCATTTATTTTGAAATTGGATTAGATGTTATAGATAACTCCTTAACAAATATCCCTTTTGTAATTTTCGCAATGATTTTCCCCAATTTTAGTATCATATCTCTTAATTTTCCCCAAGTATATATTTTATACCCACTATTAGGATCAAGGTCATATGGGAAGTGATGGGATGGAAGGATGAGAGATGTGGAGTGGTGATGGATGGATGTACCCCCAAGAGTGGGGTGATATAGATGGAGGATATTTGAATCCATCTAGGTATAAAACTACTTCAAGTGTATTATGTTCATGGGCTCATCAAACTCATGACCATCTAATGTGGCCAATTTGTAGGCTCTTAATCAAAAAATTTCAATAATAACATAGGTCTCAAGATAATTTTATTCAAATTTACCTTTATTTTTATGTTTTGCATTGGTGTTTTTATGATTTTCTTATAAGACTAGGTCACCAATTTTTAATTCTCTAGACTAGATATTTTTGCGATATTGACCCTTAAGTTTATTTTGATATGCCCTAAGGTGATCTAGAGAATTTTGATGTTTTTCATATAATATATATAGATCTTATATCTCTCTTGTCTATAGTTATTATCTTTTATCATACCCCACAAAGATATTAATAAGGAGGGGAACTCAACTTAAATGGGAAAGATTTCTTCGACTCTATAGACCAAAGAATAAAGAGTAGCCCTAGTAGGCTTTCTAATGTTGGTTTTATAAGACCAAAGAGATAGCTATAAATTAAGATGACAATTAGAACTAACATCATTCATAATTTTATTGGTTTCTTCTACTTGTCCATTACCTAGGTGATAGTAGGGCATAGATAAATGTTGTTCAATGTGATAATGATTCCATAGGTCTTTTGCTTTCTAATTTTTGAAAGATTTGCCATTATCTGATATGATTTTAGCTATGATTCTAAAATGGCAAATAATTTGATTCAAAATGAATTTTTATATTTGTAGACCTTTGGTATAAATTATCACCATGGTTTTGACCCATTTGGTGAAATACTCAGTAGCTATGATTATGAACTTATGTCCATCTAATAATGTAGGATTAATCTTGTAAATAAGATCTAATCCCCATATTTAAAATGCCTATGGGCTCATTATGGGTTATAGTACTTATGTGGGGGCATGGATGATATTTCCATGTTTCTAGTAAGCTACACATTTGCTCACATATTAGTAGGTGTCATGATCCATTTTGGGCTAATAGTATCCAATCTAGAGTAAGTTATTACCAAGGCAATCCCACTGACATGGACACTATAGATACATTCATGGACCTCCTTGATTGTTAGAATAGACTCTTCTAATGTAAATAATATTAAAAAAGTCCTATCATAGCCTCCTTAATAGAGTGTGTTATTAAGGATGGTATAACAATATGTGTTATAGATGAGGACTTTACATTGGTGGTGACTGAGGTCTAGTGGTAGAATATTATTATGGAGGTAGGTGTAAATGTCATGGTACCAGGGTAGACTAGGATTAGGTATGGTGTAAATTTGATAATGATCCACTTCTTGATGAGTGAGTAATAATAATTGTTTAACTAGAAATTTACCTTCAAGTACATCTTCTGAAATATCTATCAAATAACTAATAGTGACCATTGAGTTGGTGGATTTTTTACTTCCTCTAGGAACTTGAACAAAAATTATGGACTAATTTTTTTTAATTGATCTACCATTTGATTATAAGGATGTAAATTCTCATCCATTATGTATAACTCTTCATTCACCTATTTTATTTTCAACTAAGAATCACCAAAGACTTGAAGATGTTGGATATTCTATTGGATGATAATTTGCAGTTTAAAAATTAATGCCTCATATTCAACAACATTATTTATGCATGGGAAAGTGATTCAAATGGATTTATGGATTAGTTCACCTTATGTAGTTACCAAAAATATTCCTTCTCCCACCCCATGTATTGTAAAAGATCCATAAAAATATAATATCCATCTAGTTGAATCCTCAATTTTTAGTATAGATTCATCTGGTAAGGTCATGATTAATGGTTTGGTGTATATGATGGTTATTGTTACTAGTTGATCTATAATGACTTACCCTTTAATGAAATTTTGATTTACATACTCAATATCAAATTCACATAATGACATGATCCATTTAGACATTATGCTAGTTAAGGATGATTTAGATACCATATACTTGAGTGGGTCAATTTTTTCTATGATATTGACTTGGTTATTCAACATATTATGATAGATTTATTATGAATTGAAGACTATAGCCAAGCAATAATTCTCAATAGGGGTGTAATTAAGATCACATGAAATTAAAGTTCTGGTTAGATAATAAATAAATCTTTCTTTTCCTTCATCATTATGTTGAGCTAATAGAACCCTTATAACACAAGGTGTAGCATAAATATATAAGATTAATGTCCTTCTTGAGATAGGTGATGATAATACTAGAGGCTTCACTAAATACTACTTCAAATTATCAAAGTCCTTTTGACATTCCAAGTTCTAGTCAAATTGAGCTCCCTCCTTTAAGATATGGGTGAATGGATGACATTTGTCTACCAATTGTGATATAAAATGATGAATGGACTATAATTTCCCTTAAATGATCCATATCTAATTCAAGGTCTTAGGAGGAATTATATCAACAATAGATTTAACTTTAGTAGGGTCTACTCTAATGCCTCACCTAGAGACTATGAAACCCAAGAGCTTGCCTGAAGTGACACCAAATACACATTTCTTAGGGTTTAAAATGACTTTGTATTCCATGAACCTCTCAAAAATACTTATTAGTAACATTAGATGTTTTTATTGGATCTTAGACTTTCTTAGTATGTCATCCACATAATCATCTACAATATCATGCATCATATCATGGAATATGACTGTGATGGCCCTTTAGTAAGTGGCTCCCACATTTTTTAGACTAAAATGAATTACTTGTTAGTATAAGGTCCCCCATAGTGATAAATTTAGTTTTATGATGACCTTTGGTAGTGATTTTAATTTTATTATATCTTGAAAAACTTTCCATGAGGGAAAGCATATCATACCCTATGGTAGAGTCCATGATCATGTCAATAATAGGTAAGGGAAAGTCATCTTTAGGACATTCCTTTTTAATATCTTAGATGTTGGTATATATTATTATTCCTCTTTTTGGTTTACCAATAGGGATGATATTAGAGATCCAATCAGACTAGTCAATTGGTTGAATAAATCCATCTTCCAAGAATTTCTATAGTTCTTGTTTGACCAATAGTGCTACCTTTGGGTGCATTTTATTGAGATTTTTTTAAATTGGTTTGGAATTTAGATGAACCACTAAGTTATGTACCACAAAGGTAGGATCCAACCCATGCATGTCAAAATAGTTCTATAGAAATACATATATAAACACCTTAAGAATCTCAATAAGAATGTGTTACTTTTTAGATGTGAAAATTGTCCCCAGTTTGATAATTATAGGATTTTTATTTGTTCCAACATTTACTTATATGACATCCTCAATGAAATAAGGTGATTGATATTAAAGATATGTTTGTGGATGTGTAAATTATTCTCTTGAAGTAAATTCTTATGAAGTCATTTCATCTAATTTTGGATAAAACTCTTATTCATCAGGAGTTGACTAGATTTCTTTTATGTTTAAAGAGGAATCATTTTCTTCATGTTCTTCTTTTTCTATTTGATTTGGTAACTCTTGTTTCTCTATAAAATAAGTAGATTCATTTGAATGGATAGTGAATCATTTTTTATGGTATTCTAAAGGCATGAAATCTTTAGCTCCTAGATATTCAATAATGGCCTCATTATTTTAGAATACATCAAAAGATGGATCATTATTATGATCCTAGTATATGAGTGTGGGGTAGTGGAGGGGGACATTGATGGTGGAAATGGAAATTTTAGAGAAGAGCTTTGTGGCTTCCAAGTGTTGACCAAATTTTGGCCCTTTAGGTCAAAATTAGGCACCCCTATATGAAAGCTCAACCATCTAAGTCTATACCTTTTGGTTAGGTCTAGTATGTAGAATTCTTTTAGAGGAGATGTTCCATACAAAGCCCACAACAAAAGTATAAATGTTCATTTTTTTGGAGTTTTCATTTTTGGTTTTTTTTTTTTAAGTGTCAGGAATTATTTCAGACATTTTGTTTGAAGAAATTTTCTTGAATGTTATCTTTTTTTGGGCTAAGGGTCAGAAGTCTCTTAAGAAAATTGTCCACTTACATTTTTATGAAGGGCACTTCAATTTTTTTGAAAGGCATCCTAAAATCCTTCTAAAGGAGTGTTTTCATAATTTTGAAGGTATTTTTCTTAGAAAAAGGGCCCATTTAAAAGCTAAAAGGTACTTTAAAAAAACTAGAAGGGTATTTTCCTTTTAGAAAGGCCATTTTACAAAAACCCAAATGGATAATTTTCCTTTCATAAGGTTCATTTGAAAGAAATTTGAAGGTCTATTTCTATAAATTTTAAGGGCACTTTTTTCAACAAAAGGGCAAAGGGACCATTTTAGAAAGTTGAAGGGGTCATCTTAATCTCTTTTGAATGACACTCTATAATCCTTTTGAATGGTACTTTTTCAAAAAAATTGTCCTTTGAAAAGTTTCCAAAGGGTACCCCTCCACAATGAAGTGAACCAAAAAAGAACCTAAAAGGACACTTTCAATATTTCTAAAGGACCAAACAAAAATCTTGAAGGAATTTTTTCAAAAGAATTCCATGGAAATTAATCTCAGAAAATCCCAAAAGATTTATTTTAGAAAGATTATCCAAATGATTTCTTCAGGAGAAAGTCCAAAGGATAGGTTCAACAAAGAATCCCAAAATATTTTATTAGAGAAAAGGTTTGAATGATAGGTTCACCAAATTTTTTGAAAGAAACTTAAGTCTAAGGAAAATGTTCCAAAGTAATAAGGTAATGGCCCCACAAATGTCAACTTTAAACTATGAAAAATAGCCATTGGAGTCCAAAAAGCTTGGTGAGAACTTGAGGTCAAATATGGAGGTAAAAAGTGGAAATATCCCAAGAATTTGGTGCAGGAAAAATAAGTGAATAATAGATATGTTGATGGTTTGAGTCATTGTTGGCTGCTAACCAAATCAAAGGGATTCTAAAAAAATCATAAACACAGGTGTCCAGAGGATGGCTAGAAGTTAGGGAAAGCATTTACTAACTGTCAAAATGAATTCTTTTTCCCTCAAGTAGTGTTATGTGTTGGCTCTCTTGTTGATAGTTTCAAATGCTCATAGATGGTCTTTGATGAAGGGAGTTTCATGAAGGATGGTAGAAGAGTCATTGCACCATTTTGAAAGAGTCTACCATGATTTTACATGGACATATATCTTAGGATACATTCATTGTCTACTTCCCACTCAATCATACATGCAATGTAACTATTTATATTCTCAATCTTGAGCATTTTTTTTATGACCTTTGAGCTTCCCTCTTTTTTGTTCTCAAAAATTCTATAACTTGGGCCTTTTTGGCCATTGTTTGGATCTCTCTACCTGGGTATGGTGAATCCCTACCAAAATCTTGACTTGTATCAATAAATACAAGTGTTTTACCTCATTCAAATATTTCATTAAGTGTACATGATTGGTATTAGTCTTGTGCAAGTGTAATTTCCATTTACCTTCACATGTTGATTCCATTAGTACCTATTGTATTATGATTTCCTTCATGTAAGCCAACAAGAAGTGTCTAAAGAGAATGTAGGTGTGAGTAGGCTACTCAATAAAGTGTCTTAGAATGACTATTATTTAGTTCCTCCTATTTTATGTCATCTCTAAGACCCCATGTTGAAACACTGATGTGAGAGGGAAGATTAATTTTAAATGAAGTGTATGTGTTATTTGTCCTTAGTTTCAAGTGTATGTTAAAGGTATGAGTAGAGAAAATATTTTGGTGCATCACCTATAGTAGAATAGGTTTAATTTCAGTTATTCTAACCCTTTTCATTCCCTAAGTTTTTATTAGTAGGATTGTGAGCCTAAATGATGCATTGAGGGGAACTAGCCCCTAATCTAGAGATCCACCCCTAATAGGGATACCCACATCCTTGGGGTGATTCTATTATATCACTTGAGTGAGGAGAAGATTGTATCATCTCATCATTAGGTAAATTAAAGTGACAATAATTTTTGGCATACCAAATGGGAATATTGAGTCCATTCCTTGAGGAGTTTTGGTGTTCTCCTCAAGACATCATCCTTTAGAGGTAATTCTAATAAACATCAATGGCAACTCCACATATATATCTAATTGTTGAGCATCCTCGGTATACTAATTGAAGTTGTTTTCTTGTTCCATAATCTTTTGTGAAGTGATTCATGGAGATTTGTGAGTTTGATCTTGTTTTAACACAAGTTAAGGAGTTATGTCTAGCTTTACCACTTCTTCTTGATTATTAGCAAGTTCTTATCTAGGCTTGTTATGATCCTCATAAATCATATGCTACAATGACCAAGCCTATTAAGTTTTTGATCCATATAGCCCACCTATCTCTCTTCTAAGCCATTTCATTGCTATTTTCAAAATAAATCTCCTTAGTTACCAAGAATATATGTTAGACCTTGACACTAGGTGTGGTTATGGTTAAATTATCCTTAGAATTTGTGTTAAGAGTGTGAGGGAAACTTTGAATCAAGTAAAAAAGGAATGTATCCCTATAGAGAAATCTAGTTGGCCATGCATTTCTAATGATATTCTTGATATTTTTGGTTTGATATTCCACCTAGAAGAAAATTTGAGAGCTTATGAGAAACCTCCATCTTAGCAGCCTTAAGTTGTCCCAAATTCTTTATCCTTTCCCCAAAACTTTTCCTCTTGGAAACCCATTCAATAAAGTGGCCAAGAAAAATAATATATCATTATGGAGTAGGATGACACACTTGGGGAATTTTGTGAAGAAGAAAACTTGAGTTTTGAAGCTCACCTTGAAAGGGAAATTGAGTTGGAAAATCAGACGTGGATGAAACCTATCATGGTAACTAAAAGTGAATTATCTAAACCTACCTCTCTAAATTGAAATGAAGGTGTCAATCCAAATGAAACTAAAAATTTCCTAAAAATATATTTCACCCCTTCATCAGCCTCTCAATCCCATGAAGCTATCCTTAAACCCACCTTCCCTAGATAGAAAGATGTGATGGTAGCCCATGAGGAAAAGAACAAGTCATGTTAAAATGGAGAAGTTGTTAGGGAAGATAATTTTGTAACCATTCAACTCCCTCCTACCCCTCTTCAAGAATACATTAAAACCATCCTTCCACCCCTTCTAATTGATCAAGTTTCCCCTCCTAATGTTGGATATTGTATTTCCACTTGGGAATCCTATTTGGCCAAGCTCCCTATTTTTGAAGTGTCTAAGGTTGATGTCACTAGGAAGGAGGATGAGATTGAAATGTTAGATTGGATTAAATATGGAGAAGGGATAAATGATGATGAGGAGAGGTTAGGTTGTTAGGATATGAAGGAATATTCCCCTTGTGTTAGAAAATATGCCCTGAAGCAAATTCTCTTGGACTCTAAGGATGAAAAAGAAATGGCATTTTTTGTCTTTACTTTTCATGATGTAGGCCAGACAAAGGATAATGACCTATGGAAAAGATTTGAGAGCATATGTAATGAATTTGAAGCTCTCAAAGAACCTATAAATTCCTTAGATCTGACTAGTCATGATAAATAAGATGTGTCTCAAAGGGAGAACATGTGGTAGATTTACATGCAAATGTTTGAAGAGTATGAGGAAGAGGAAAAGACTAAGGTCCTAGAAAAGTATGATCAAGAAGAGAGAGAGAAAATACATGATGAAGAGAAACATCATGAATAGATTATAGATCATAATGGAAAAATATATGATGATCTTAGGACTTTTGAAAGTGACTTAGAGCTTGTCTCTATAGCCACTTATGTATCCACCTCCAAAAACTTCCATGAAGAATTTAAACAAGAAACACTTCCAAATGGTTTTGATACAATGTTCCTTGATGATTTTGAAGAGATTATGAGAATGGAAAAGGATGATAAAATCCTTCAAGGAGAGATGAACTTACAACAAGTTGCTCCATACATGGATTTTTAGATTTGTCATGACAGGATGAAGGGACAATAGTTTGAGGCATGCTTTGAGGTTCAAGAAGGCCTTGCCTACTTTGAGAATGCATGGGAGATGATTCCATTTAATGATGAAAAAAGATAAAGATAAAAAAGGAAGAAAGATTCATATAGTATCCCATCCAAGAAGAAGCATGCCTGACATCCTCACTCATCTAGTAAGGAAGGAGACTTAAGATACTTCTCTTTTGATCCAAGAAAGGAGCTATAATCAAGAACAATGTACATATTTATTTCCTTTATACTATGTTTTGTTTTCTCTAAGTGATAAGTAGCACATGTGTGTTTGCTTTAGTCTTTTTTGTGTGTCTCTTTCCTTTGTGTGTTTGAGGTAGTCAATGATGTCTTGTTGATCAAGATTTGAGTCAATGGTCAAGGTATTTGGTTTATTTTAGTCCTTAGATGAATCCATACCTGATGTAATAATTAGGCTACTCATTTGGTTAGTATAGAAAACATACTACCCATATGAGTCACCAAATTATTGACTAAATTTTGGCCCTTCAAGTCAAAATTGGGCACCCCTATATGAAATCTTGGTCATCTAAGTCTATACCTTTTGGATAGTTCTTGTATGTAGAATTCCTATAGAGGAGATGTTCCATACAAAGCCCAAAAAAAAAGTAAAAATGCTCATTCTTTCAAAGTTTTTGTTTTGAGGTTTTTTTGTTTAAGTGTTAGGAATTATTTCAAACATTTTATCTAAAGAAATTTTCCTAAAGGTTATCTATTTTTGGGCTAAGGGTCAGAAGTCTCTTGAGAAAATTATCACTTCAATTTTTTTGAAGGGCACTTCAATTTTTTTGAAAGGCATCCTATAATCATTTTGAAGGGGTGTTTTTATAATTTTAAAGGTATTTTTATCAAAGAATGGGTCTATTTCAAAGCCAGAAGGTACTTTACAAAAAACCCCAAATGGTACTTTCCTTTCAAAAGGGAATTTTACAAAAATGCAAAGGGACAATTTTACTTTTAGAAGGTTCATTTTAAAGAACTCTAAAGGTCTATTTATAGAAATATAAAAGGCACTTTTCTTGATAAAAGGGTAAAGGGACCATTTTAGAAAGCTGAAGGGGTCATCTTCATCTTTTCTAAAGGACACTCTACAATCCTTTTGAAGGGTACTTTTTCATAAAAATGGTCCTTCATAAAGTTTTTGAAGGGTACCCCTCCACAACAAAGTGAACCAAACACAAAGATGAAAGGACACTTTCATGATTTTTGAAGGACCATACAAAAATCTCAAAGGAATTCTTTCAAACAAAAAGTCCACAAAAATTAAGCCTAAGAAAGCACAAAATATTTCTTTCTAAAAGATTGTTTGAATGATTTCTTCAAGAGAAAGTTTGAAGGATAGGTTCGGAAAAAAAGAATGAAAGATTTTCTTTGGGAAAAAGTCTAAAGGATAGGTTCACCAAAAATTTGGAAAGAATCTCAAGTCCGAGGAAAATGTTTTGAAGGAATAAGGAAGGTGATGGCCCCACAAATGTCAATTTTAAACTATGGAAAATAGCTGTTGGAGTCAAAAAGCTTGGCAAGACCTAAGAGAAAATATGGAGGTAACAAATGAAAAGATCTTGATAATTTGGTGTAGGCAAAAAAAGTGAATAATAAATAGGTCAATGGTTTGAGTCATTGTTAATATCCAAACAAATCAAGGGCTTTCATGAAATCATAAACACAGGTGTCCAAAGGATGGCTAGTAGTTAGGTAAAGAATTTTATAACTATTGAAATGAATTCCATTTCCCTCGATTAGTGCTATGTGTTGGCTCTCCTATTGAATATTTCAAATTCTCATGGATGGTCTTTGATGGAGGTAGTTTTATGAAGGATGGTGGTAGAGTCATTATACCATTTTGAAAGAGTCTACCATGATTTTGCGTGGGCATCTATCTTAGGATAAATTTATTATATACTTCCTACTCAAATATATGTGTAGTGTAACTATTTCTATTCTCAATATTGGTCTTTCTTTTTGTGACCTTTGAGCTTCCCTCTTTTCTGTTCTCATAAATTCTATAAATTGGGCCTCCTTGGCCATTATTTGGATCTCTCTTCTTGGGTATGGTGAATCCCTACCAAAATTTTACCTTGAATCAATAAATAGAAGTGTTTTACCTCATTAAAAGATTTCATTAAGTGTATAAACTTGGTATTAGTCTTGTGTAAGTGTAATTTCCATTTGCCTTCACATGTTGATTCCATTAGTACCTAGTGTATTATGATTTCCTTTATGTAGGTCAATAAGAAGTGACTAAAGAGAATGAATGTGTAAGTGAGTAGGCTACTCAATAAAGTAACTTAGAATGACCATTGTTTAGTTCTTATTATTATATGTCATTTCCAAGACCCCATGTTGAAACACTAATGTGAGAGAGAAGATTGATGTTGAATGAAGTGTATGTGTTATTTATCCTTAGTTTCAAGTGTATGTCAAAGGTATGAGTAGAGAAAATATTTTGGTGAATCACCTCTAGTATAATAGGTTTAATTTCAATTATTATAATCCTTTTCATTCTCCAAGTTGTTAGTAGTAGGATTATGAACCTAAATGATGCATCGAGGGGAGCTGGCCCCTAATATAGAGATCCACCCCTCAATAGGGATACCCACATCCCTAGGGTGGTTCCATTGTGTCACTTGAGTGAGGAGAAGATTGTCCCATCTCATCATTAGGTGCATTCAAGTGACAAAACCAATTATTCATAAAGACTATATACATAACCTATCTTAACTTCTTCATCATAAGTAAACTCTTCAATAATCAAATAAGTATCCATAAAGATAGTGTTTAGGTCAATGCCTAGTGGTTTTTACCCTATGCCAAGATGTTTTGGATGTTCGTAAAACTTGATAAGTTTTAAGCTACCTTGTTCTTCTATACCTAGTCCTTTTCCCTTATAGTTCATGTTATGAAGCATTTTTTGAAGCTAAGGGTATTTATACATATGAAATTATAGAGCCTCATCTTTAGGAATACACCACAAATCATCAATTTATTCAAAATATTCATATCATAACATATATGCACTTGTGAAATCTATGTACCCAAAATGATAGGTAATAATTTTATCATTCCTCATAGTAAGGGACCCATAGTTGTGTGGGGATAATGGTAGGTTTCCAACATAAAGAGTTTTGTATTAATACTCCTCACAACCCTTGGATATGATTTCAATATGGGTTATATCTAGGGATTCAAATGAATTGGGTGATAGATTAACAAGATGGATATATTTTTATTATTTAGGATCATAAGAATAACTATGGGTGCTAGGTTAGTAGCAAGTAGGATTTTAATGGTCTATTTGTCAACTATGAAAATGTTCAATTTCCCTTGGGATTATGACTTCCATTCAATAATATGGTAATTTTATAAATTGGTGGATGGTAGAGGGTACTACTCTCATCTTGTGGATCTAAGGGAATCCCAAAAGTAGATTATATGGGAGATCTATGTCTACTACATGAATTAGGGTTTGGTGGACTACAGGTCCCATAGCTATAGGAAGATAGATGTGCCTATAGATGACCTCTCATTATCATTATATGTTTTAATCATTATTAAAATGGGCCCTAATTAATATTTATAGTACCCCAACTTATTAATAAAGTCAAGATTACACAAATTTAGGGATGATACCCCATTTATAAGTACCCTAGGATCTTGTGATTGGTGATGGAAATTTCAATGAATAATGGATAATTATGGTGAGGGCTTATGGGTGGCATATCCTAGGTATTGAAGGTGATTTTTTGGGAAAGGGATAAATGACCCACCAAGGCCTTAAATTGACTTATGGCAATATCCCTAGGGAATTTTAGTTCATTCAAGACTTGATTGAATATTTTTTGATGCACAGATGACGTCTTGAGATGATCTATAAGAGAGATTTGGGCAAGGGTATTATCAAGTTGATGAATGAAATCATATGATTTATCAAAATAATTTGAGACTTTATTAGGTATAGTGACTTTATGAGATGAGGAGGTGGATGGGTCCTTTGCAAGTACTCTAGGAACCATGATTTTACCATGTTGTGTAGTGAATACACAATCAACTATTTCCATATTGATTTTGAGGATGGTATATGGTAGATGTGTGGGATCTTGGGGGCTTAGGATGGAGTGATAGTAGGTTATATTGGAAGTGAAGGATTAACCTTGATCCTTTGGTGGTTTTTTTTGCCTTAGATTATTCTTAGGTAATGGGTCCTGATATATACCTAGTTTTTGATTCTTGGATTGACTTGTTAGACTCTCCCCTTCAACTTATATTTCTCTTTTTTATATTAAATCTTAGATGAAGTGCCTTAATTGCATACATTTGTCAGTATCATGTCCTTTGATTTTATGATATTGGCAATATTTGTCTTCTCTATACCAGTCTAGTCGTGGCTTGTTATCATACAATAGCCAAATTTTAGGGAGAGTGATCATATTAGAAACAAGTAATTATTACAAGACCATTTTCATAGGTACACCAAAACTTGTTATATACTTCTTTCCCATTCTAGGATTTGGTATTTTCCTTGGTATAGTTAAACTAGAGACATTTTTATTTTTAGTAGTAGTGGGGATTTTTTTACCATTTGTACATGTTTTAAGTCCATGACACCATCTCTTAATACATTTTTACTCTTATTGAAGACTTTATAATTACTAGAAAAGGTATTATCCTAGTTCTGACCTTATTCATTTTGGGTATATAATTTGATTATCCCATTCTCAATGAGTAGTTTTTCAATCTAAATACCCTTATCTATAATTTCATTGAAATATTTGGCACACTATAGTTTTAATTGATATTTCAACTCAGTATTGAAATTATCAAGAAATATTTTGACTAACTCTTTTTTAGGAACTATGTAGTGAAATAGGCTAGTAAGGCTTCTCCAACATTTTAAAAATGATGCTAAGCTCTCCCCATTTATCTATTTGGTGTTTTAAATATCTATGATGTAAATATCATGTCCAATATAAAAATAAAAATGTCTCAAGAATTTCTCTGTTATCTTTCCAAAACTAGAGATGGACTCTTTTGGTAGATGCATGAACCATTCTAGTGTCAATCCCATGAGACTTTTGGGGAAGATTCTAAGTAAATAAGCATCATCATATGTAACCTCGTACATGCCACATAGAACTCCTAAATGTGTTCATGTGGGTTTACTCTCCCTTTATATTTTTCAAACTTTAGAACCTCAAAGTGTGCCAAGAAGGGTTTTTGTAAGATACTCATATCCAATGGAAATGTACATAAATCTTCATACTTATATCTCATCACCTAAGTGTAAGGGTCAATCTATTGAAGAGTATCTTTCATCATCCTCTACTCTTGGGAAAATTAAGGGTCCATTAGGGATTAGAGGTTTATGCTTGGCTTATTCTTGGTCTTAATGGATCAAGATGAGTACTTTTTGTGGTTCATCTTGGTGATGTGGGTCTCTGGTTTTAATCATAGAATTAAGGTGTGAGATAATTAATTTGTTGGGTCAATTGATGTAGGAAATAATCCAAGGTGGATCTCCTCCTTTTATCCTTAATTTTTTTGTTCTGAGGAGTTATTATTATTCTTAATATTCTTATTTTTGGTCTACAAGGTCAGGTTCCCCCTATTCTTGATTGGTGTTATTCTATCGAGGTGGTGTATTAAGTCTATATGAGAGATAAATGATGTGTTTTAGGATACTTAGATTAGATGTATAAGGTAGTTTTCCTCCCATTCCAGTGACTTGGGCAATAATTTGGTCGTGGTTCTCTTATATATATATATGTATATATATGTATATATATATATATACATACATATATGTATATATATATATATGTATATATATGTATATATATATATGTATATATATATATATGTATATATATATATATATATATATGTATATATACACATACATATATGTATATATACATATATATATATATATATATACATATATATATACACACACACACACACACACACACACACACACACACACACACACACACATATATATATATATATCTGTGTGTGTGTATTGATCAAACTATGCTTTAACATCATCACTATTAAAAAAGTAATCTATAAATTGTTCTTCTCTAGGAGTGTGCATATCACTTAGTGTTTCTTCATTATCCCAAATTTTCTCACCTAAAGTCCTAAAGACATCATTTTATTGGTTTGATCCTTGTACCATTATTAATATTTGCGCATGGGTTTTGATAGGAATGGTGGATAGTGAAGGTGATGTAAGAGTGATTAGGTATTATTTTTATGTAGGATGAGAGAGAAAGTGACTTTTAACACTAGATTTGTCTTAAATACTATATTAGAGTGTTCAAGAGATGTGATAAGGATGTGATAAGATTTTGATTTGAAGATTGAAGACTAAAGTGATCAAATATTACCAAGGTAAAACCCTTATAGAGGTTCAATATAGAAATGAGACTAAGGGACGAGATGACTAAATACTTTTTCACACCATTTTAAGGTAATGATTAGATGGGTGTTAGATATGAATAGGCAAGATTATAAGATGATGGGGTGATAGATAAGACCTAACAAGTTTGTAGACTTTGACAATGTTTAATAAAGAATAGTTTGAATTAAGTGATGATGAGAATTAAGAATGATGAGTGACCACTGTAGATTTGGTCCAAGATAAAATCTAATACTCAAAGGTCTGGGTGATAATATGAAGATGAAATAGTTAGGTTTTATCTTAGGATGGGGTGTGTTTTAAAGGTTCCTCTAGGTGATTTGGTGATAAAGGTATATGTTGACTCAACTCATAAATAATATGGGTCTTAGTAAAACATGCACACAAAGCATGCCAAATCATAATACCTATTTTTAATCAATAAAAAGGGTGTGTGACCCAATGACTACACTATATAATGGCTTCACAAGTGAGGATGTAAGCCGATGACCTATTAAAAAATATAATAAAACCTCTCAACCCTATCTACACTTGATAGACACTTGGGAGTTGATCTTGAATCCAAAAACAAGTCATTTGTTATAACTGATAGGTCCTAAACTAGGTTTACACAAAGGTGTCTAGGGGTGTCCCTAAGATATGCAAGGTGTCACGAGGCTAGCTTTTCGAAGCCTGGAACCCACGTGCGGCACCGCTTGACCAGTCGGGATTCCCCCTTTACGGTGGGATTCACATGGACTACGGACTACGCCTTCAGTGTTTACCTGCACAAGCTTACCACAAACCCAGTGGATAACAAACTTGCATACATAAATGGATTAGTAGCGGAAAACAAACATACACTTGCAAAGATCGGTAAATCGGCCCAACACACATGGACATTCACACATTGGAAGAAAGCTGGGAGTAACGTGTATTTTATTCACATCTCAGGACAATCTGGTCCAATGTACAATAATCGGGGCCTACTGGCCACATACACAACAACCACACTAAGTTGGGCTCAGCCGATAATGCTCGGAACCACTCGTATGATTACAATGAACAATTCCCCTCCCGGGTCTGATCACTCTCAGCCCAAGACAACCTAGTCTTTGCTTCATGAAATCTGAGACCACAGAACTGCTCACAAACACCCGCACAGAACTAGCACGGATCGTGCCCACGGTTCACTTAACAGAACTGACACTAGCTGAGTCAATGGTTCACATAAACTTGGAACTGACACAGGCTTTGCTTCTCATTGAATCGCTCTTAGACACTTTGTTAGCTTGCTGACTTGCATTCACTCAAATCACTAGACAAAGAAAGCTCATCAATCGCTTGAATGTTGTCGGGGAGACTGAAGCATCGACATCCCCTATAATCTCCCCCACTTAAAGATCGGCGACGTCCCCGATGCCGGCAAACTCCGCTGGCAAGAAACCATAAGGACCACTTCACACCAAGGCTCAATCCAGAGCCAAGGCAACCCCATCTCTTCTTCAGACCCAAGCCAAGAGAATACCATCCCCTGTTCAAGCTCTTCCAGAGTTAAGTAATTAGCACAACCCCTTCCAGACTCAAAGCCAAGAGAATCACATCTCCTTACCAAGCTCCTTCCAAGTCAGGTCAAAATCTGCACAACCACCTTCCAAACCCAAAGCTAAGAGAAACGCATCTCCCTACCAAGCTTCTTCCAGTCAAGAGACCAACACATCCCTTCTTCAAACTCAAGAACCAAAGAGAATCAAACATCCCTTCTGCGGGCTCCATACTAAGTTAAGAGACCAAGGCCAAGCACTGACCTTTTACCACGCTTTAGACTGCCGAGTAACCCACGGTCTTTTCCCCATGAAATTGTGCTAGAAAATGGACTTGATTACCTTTTGGACTCCAAACTGAGTCTCTGGCAACTTCCGCACGTAGACAAGCTTGTCTACACAAGTTACACCCTGCTGATGCAACTTCACAAGATCAATCCAAATCTTGTCAACCCCCAAACACTGGGGCGTGGAAAATGGCTCCTGATGACCCACTCTGCGGGACTCTATAGCTACAGCAATCCAAGTGACCCCATTGAACTTTCCACCATCTCCTTCTAAACACAAGCGCACTCGCCAAAGTCCAGAGATTACGCCTCCTTACTGAACCCACGGACCAAGAGAACACTTCTCCCATACGGGCCCCAACTGAGTCAAGAGACTAGGTCAAAACCCATGACCTTACTTTGATCATAGGATTCTCCAGACCTTACTTTGAAGGCTTCACTACTCCCTACCCACTGGAAACACCTTCTACTTCAACTGCCAAGTAGCCCACGGTCTTCTCCCCATGAACTGTGCCAGAAAACAGACTGATTACCCCACTGAGAAACCCACTGAATCTCCGACAGCATCCACATGTAGACACAACTTGTCTACACACGCCACACCATACTGATGCAGCTTCGCAAGACCAAACCGGATCTTGCTAACCCCCAAATGTGGGGCGGAGGAAAATGGCTCCAACGAACTTTCCTCCAACAGTACTGAAACTCTCAACCAAGAGTATAACAGGCAGAAGACAACTCTTCAGATCAAACACCCCAGGCCCATCTGCAGGTATCAAATTCTTCACCGAACTCTCCTCAGAAACCAATGTGATGTAACTTTGACCAATTATCTTCCCACGGTGACAAACCAAACTGATGTTTCTCTGGGTATACGCCATGGCTGTGAAGAAACCACTCCACTTCAATGGGAAAAAGGAACACGCTGCCCTTCACCATCCCAACTGCCACCAAGCAATGCAAAATCCACTGACTCCTCGCCAATTCTTGCACTCTTTAGCATACTCGACCCAACACCAACTCCATCTTCCCAATTTCACTCCTCTGCCCAACCTTCCCCTTGCACGTGCGTAACAGATCAGACACAAGAGAACACTAAAATGTAGGAAAAATGCCACTTACCCAACCTGGGCAAACCCTGCCTCAGCACAACACGGATGACTTGTAACTGCTCAAGCCTACTTGGACCCCCGAAGGACTAGGAGCCAAATTCACATGGCTACACTGATTGACTTCCAACTGCAGAACACTCAAGTCTGTGAGCCCACTATTCACAATAATCAACCCAGCACGCTACACTACTGCCACCTCCGAACTCAAGCTTTCCTTCAGCGTTGAGATCCCGTGAGCACGCCACCTGCCTACTCACACCAGTTCATCCAGACTCCCCCATCTAAACTGCAAACACCAACCTTACCAGTTCGAACAATCTCGCTTATAGTGATCCCCACCACATGTCCAACACTTCAAACGGGACTGCTTCCCCTTTGATCGCCCACCCTGTGACTTCATCTCGCCACTTGTGGTAGTGCTCCCAGACTCACAAGATTCCTCTGACGGTATTGGGCTAAGCCTCCTTCTCTAGTCACCACCTGGCTTCCTTGAAGACTTCCCCAACCCCTTAACAATGCCACCCCGACTGGGTGCGCAAGGGCCCAAGGTGTTTTCGGATGAAAAACCCTCTCTGAAATCCAAGAGACGGTCTACCATAGCAATCGCTTTGCTAAAATCAGACACTTCATGGATACGGAGCTCCTCCTGAGCCCATGGCTGCAGACCTTGAGTAAACTGAAACAGCTTATCGGCCTCTGACATGTTGGTAGCCTCCAACAAAAGGCTTTGGAAAACATGGATGTACTCACCCATCTCCCCCACTTGTCTCAAGTGACTCAAACAGATCCTTGCCAACCATGCTGCATTTCCAAGTCAGAACTGAGCCTCAAGGGCATCCTTCAGATCATTCCAAGAGTCCAAACTCTACGTTGAACTCCTTGATGCAATGTCATTAGCCAGGTTTCTATACCAAACCTTCGCAGCACCCGTAAGGTACCTTGCTGCAACTCACACTTCCTGTGTGCCTGGCATTCCTTTGAAACTTGCCAGGTACTCCCCCATGCTCTAGAAGAAGTTATCTAGAATAAGATCATCCCTATCACCGTCATAACATTCCGGCTCCTTCAACTCGGGAAGATTTACAACTGGTAGAGAACTGGACCCTGATGTAATCGCCAAACCTGACACTCCTGTTCGGACTAAAGTCACTTCATCCTGCAACTTCGTTTAGAGCATCAAGCTCTCCTCCAACCTCTCAGTAAGTTCTCTGATAGTGTGATCCCTCTCGATCACCTGCTGCTCCAAGGTAGTCACCCTCTCCTTGAGCTCGTCAAATCTCGTGCCCACCTAGTCCTTAATCAACTGAACCTGGGCATTAACTCGCTCAACACGGCCTTCACCAATTACAGACTCTATCAACTTACCACTGTGGCCACGGCCACCACTTGCACCTTCACCTTTGTTCTGACGATGCCCACGGCCCCAACCGGCCATTGCACTGAGCTTCATCTTCTTGAACGGATCTCCTGCCATACTGACTCAGTTACACCAGACCCACGCTAGACTGAATCGATAGGGGAAGGGACACAAGACTGTTTGACTCCAGGCAAACACAATCCCTCAAAACACAAACCTAGTGCTCGGATACCAACTGTCACGGGGCTAGATTTTCGAAGCTTGGAACCCACGTGTGGCACCGCTTGACCAGTCGGGATTCCCCCTTTGCAGCGGGATTCACATGGACTACGGACTACGCCTTCAGTTTTTACCTGCACAAGCTTACCACAAACCCAGTGGATAACAAACTTGCATACATAAACGGATTAGCAGCAGAAAACAAACATACACTTGCAAAGATCGGTAAATCGGCCCAACACACATGGACATTCACACATTGCAAGAAAGCTGGGAGTAACGTGTATTTTATTCACATCTCAGGACAATCCGGTCCAATGTACAATAATCGGGGCCTACTGGCTGCATACACAACAACCACACCGAGTCGGGCTCAGCTGATAATGCTCGGAACCACTCGTATGATTACAATGAACAATTCCCCTCCCGGGTCTGATCACTCTCAGCCCAAGACAACCTAGTCTTTGCTTCACGAAATCTGAGACCACAGAACTGCTCACAAACACCCGCATAGAACTAGCACGGATCGTGCCCACGGTTCACTTAACAGAACTGACACCAGCTGAGTCAACGGTTCACATAAACTTGGAACTGACACATGCTTTGCTTCTCATTGAATCGCTCTTAGACACTTTGTTAGCTTGCTGACTTGCATTCACTCAAATCACTAGACAAAGAAAGCTCATCAATCGCTTGAATGTTGTCGGGGAGACTGAAGCATCGACATCCCCTATACAAGGTATGTGGGGACCAAATCCATATAGGGTGATTTATAATGTTTGGTTCATATAATTGACTCTTCCCCTTCATAGATGACCTATTTGGGTTCAACCAATTAGCCTAATGATAGTTTTCCCTGATATTTATACTTTATTAAAACATGGAGTTTGGTTGAATGTGTGGTGATGAAATATGTATCACTAACCCATAGTGACTAGGAAAGTGCATTGGGATAAATTACACATCACATTTCACTCTTAAAAATAAAAAATGGGTTGATAAATAGGCAAATGAAAAGGTTTATTTACCCAACTAATTATATGTGAGAGAATTAAGAAACCAAGCAAGTAAAGATATATATAAATTATAAATTAAAATTATAGATTAAGCATTGATCCTACAAATAAAAATATTATCAAAATGATTTAGGGACTCCCACTAAGGTGTCCTACATGAAAAATTATTACTAGTTTCAAAATAGTCAAAACCACCTCTGAACCTACAAAACTACACTTGTACAGTTAGTTTAATTCAAAATTGATTCTAGAATATACAAAACTACAACTTTGGGTCAATATCAAGACTAGTAAATATGTAGTTTTTCAAGTTGTTAATTAATTCTAACCATGCGCTTAATAAAAAAATTTGATTATCATGGTGATACCGTAGGTCAAAGTTAATACTATGAATCATGAGATGCAATTTTACAACTTAGGGGGAAAAACACTGTAGATTTAAAAATATTGAAAAATGTAAAAGATATTTACAAAAAAAGATAAAACTATTTATATAATGAAGATATTTAAAAAATGATAAACTTAAAGTCTTATTATTTAATTTTCTACGTCAAAAATGACAGTGTAAGCACAAAACTAACTATGAAAATCAATATTGCCTTTCGTGATATGTAATTTGATTTGTATAGAAAAGACACTAAAGTCTAAATTATTCATAGGATGCTTACAGTATATGGAAAATATTAGAATATTTTTGTAGTATTGATAAGTTATAGAATATCTACTAGAAAGAGGCTAAAATGCAATATTTACAAAAAATGTATTTCTCAACTACCTTAAGTAAAAATCACTTGTCTATATGCAAAATTGATTACAAAAAACAAAAATACCTATCACAAATTTAAAAACTTGATATATATATATATATATATACACACACACACACACACACACACACACACACACACACACACACACACACACACACACACACACATATACATTCTGAGACTATTTAGGAACAAAAATTTGATCTTATATAAAATAAACTAGATGTTTATGACTAAGATTAGAAAATAAAATAATGACATCTATTATCAATCTCCCTACAAAATTGACTCTACAATTACAAAACCATAGTTAGTAGTTAATATCACATCTGCCAATATGTGGTATTGCACCAAGTAGTTAAGGGGGTGTTCATATATGTTTTATATTAATATAGATAGCATATCCCCTTATTTGTAAGAAAATCAAAATCAAACAAAGACAAAAAAGTTTTTAGAAAGCAAAAGTTAGTAGTGTAAGTTAATGATTTTAAAGATAAAGTCAAAACTACTTATTTTAAAGGCAAAACCATAACTTAGAGTCAATACCATGACTATAAATATGCAATTTTGAATCATAAAAGATAACCACTAATTTTAGGGTACTAGATTTTGATTTTAGTCTTGCAACAAAAACCAAGTAGTATGAAACCCCAAAAAATAATAAGATGTGTAGATGATTAATTTTTTGACTTTAATACTATATCCTTTCAAAAACACACTTGAATAGTTAAAACCACTATTTAATAACAAATTCATCCTTTATGAGATGTGGTATTAAAAAATGTTTAGAAGTACCAATAAATCCAATTGGTAGTATTTAGATCATACATTTTATGTAAAACCATAGCTACAATTGTTAATACCACCTATGTAATATCATAGTTTGTAGATAAAAATCACACTTTACCTAAGACATGAAAACTTGACAAAATGTGGAGCCCACTTTTAGTCCAACTAGTCCTACAAGCTATCTTAACACATCTAACATACAAAATGGTCAATTTAAAGGAGGATTACACTATGATCACGAATGTATGATTGTATTTTTGATCTATGAATCAAAACTACTATAAATAGCAAGTTTAACCCAAAAGCACAATGACATCAAAAAAAGAGAAATGTAGGAACAATAATCAATTTAGGAATTAATCCTTACCATCACCTTACTCTTAATATCTTCCCTCTAATATTTTCTAATTGATTATCCAATATTATTTGATTTATATGTGGATTGCTTGATAATGGCTTCAAGATGGATTTAATAATTTCTTTGGATGCTTGAGTAGATTGTAAGAGGGTGTGATTACTTTATATGGATGGTATGTGGATTCAAGGAAGAATTATGATATTTTTAATTATATTAGCCATGCTCCAAGCATGTCTTTTTATAGTTTGATGGAGGGAGTTTTAGATGAAATTTTAATTTCTTAAAATTCTCTAGTTTAGAGAGTCCTATAATTTTAAGAGAGTTCTCTATATCTAGATACTTCAAGGTTAGATTAAGGGATAATAAGGATTAGATAATGATTTAATGGGGTTTAAGGTTTATAAGGATGTAGGAAAGGCTAGGGGGTAGGTTCACTATGGTGGTAGTTGGAATAAATATAAATTTTTAATTGGCAAGTGGGCTAGTGAGTAGTTAATGAGGTAGGATTAGTAGTTAAGTGGGATGTTAGTAGGATAATGATGTGATTAATTATCATGGGGGTATAAAAATGTTAGTAAGATTTAGGAGATTTTTAATGGTAAATAATATTTAATTAATTATCTAAGATTATGGTTATAAGATAAATTAGTGGAAAGGCAAGAAGATTTAGATGCATACACCCTCATTCATTCCTCACCTAGAAAAACCTAGTAACTCATAAGGTAACTTATCAAAAACACTAAATCAAGAACCAAAGTGAGAAAAATCTTCCCTATTTTCTCTTTTTTCCATATCATTAATATAAAAAAACACATATATGGGTCTAAAGTAATGATGGATAATCTAAAGAGCTATATTTTACAAGTTACAATATAGGTCACTATTTTACTTGCTTATCACACATTACATGATTCACACACTATCCAACATGTACAAAATAACTACATAAGTCTGATGCCCTCTTCAGAGTATTAGATATGTAAGTAGTGATCATTGATAGATAGTTATTTTGGGTAGCTTGACAACATGTGCCCACTAACCCATTTTTCCCACAACTAATATGAAGATGAATAATTAGGGTTTTATTATTTGATAAGGAGTGACAATCCACAGCCTAAATTTGAATGCACTAGAGAAGGATATGCAAAACCAAGAAGCATCCAAGTGGTCACATCCAATTTCAATAAGTATTCCATACTAGACACCTATGTTCAAGTCAAAAATTAGTGTCTACCTAACCATCCCAAGTGATCACAACCATCCTAGGTTGACACAAGTGTTTATGACTACAAAGCTAAAATTTATACAATTAGATGATTATTTCAGAGTCTAGATCCAATCCACTTTCTACCCATTCTAAATCTAGATATATATTAGCATCAAAACCAACTAAGTATCTTGGTTTTCATTATTATTAAAATATATAGAAAAGCTATCATTTTTATTCTTAACATCTCAACATAATAAATTTAGTATATGTTTTATCTAAGTTTTTCAAACAATTATACTATTTTATAGATAGTCTACCATCCTTATACCATATGTTATCTCTTACCCATTGAACCCTAAATTTACCATATCTAGATTTTAGGGTTAAACATTTGGTGAACCTGATCTTTGAACATCATTCTTACTTAAGTGTATCATATATAATGTTTATTATGTATTTTATCCTAATCTTTATAGTCTTTATCTCTCTTATCACGGATTATATTGATTGATTTGATTACTATGATTATAAAAACCTCCAAATTTATATCAAACAAGGGTTAAAAATTTATTACTCTTGTATTTTTCCAAATGCTAAATCATCTAATCTCAAATATTTGAATGGTGGTAATTACCATCCCTCTAATAAGGTCCATGTTCCCACCATTTCAATAGATGAGTTGATCCATCTTAAAGAAGATAAATATCCTTTAACTTTACTTCCTACCCCACCATCATATGGTTTTGGCCTTTGATATTTGATAAAATATAGATAAAAGGGACAAATTTTAGGTAAACATGAGCAAGGTATGACCAAAATTATATATTTAAAATATAATATATATTGACAAGGCTTAGGATTTTTATAAAAAACCATGAGCCACCAATAAGGAATGTCATCTAATCATGCCCTTCATACAAATTCTACCACATAAAAGTTGGTACATATGACCAATATGTTCCTTCATATGATAATCAAAAGTTTTGATATATATATATATATATAATGGTTGATTTATAAATTTATTATAAGGGGAATATTAATTTATATAAATTAATTTAAACCCCCATAAATATAACATTTCAAAATAATGTCCCTTTAATCAAGGGTCATGGTTCTATTTTCCCTTCATTTAACATTGAATTTTTTTGAAAGGTTAACCAAGATATCATGTCATTTTTACCAATTAGCTTTAAGGCACCAAAAAGAGGAAATCATTACAAACCTAAAGTGAAAAAGATTCCTAAAGTTCCAAATATTATAACCAAGATCTTTAAATAAGGAGATATTTATCTCCCAAAATATCCATTGAAGCCAAAGGTTTATATCATACCAAAAGAGATACCTTTACAAAATCTTCCTCCAATACCAATTATTATATCTATACCAAAGGAAAGTGAACCATTCTCTTCAAATGATATAATAAGGTTACCATAATTCAGAGATCTAATACAATCACCAAAATATCCTAAATTCAATGATTCAAAACTCGCATTGGTTATCCATGAGGATGATGATACTCATATGCCCATAATTAATAGAGATGGGGGATTAGAATAAATGATGACACCTATTCAAAGGACCACTATTCCCATGGAATATATTATTTATGTGCACTATTGGGGATCTTCAAAAATAGGTTTATATAATTCAAATGTAAATGACTTTCCATAATACTAAATAAAAAGTTATCTCATTCAACAATAAAGCTCTTGCAAAATGTATACTTGAATATCATTATCCAAAATATTTTGAGATGCCATATTTACCTCTATTTTTGATTTATAAGGACCCATTCAACCACCTGATTAACTATGTACATTTTTTTGGATAATGGACAAAATATGACAAACTATTACTAAAAGAATTCCATATGAACTTTTTTATTAGGCTCATAATTGGTTATATATCCTACCAAAAGGTTCCTTAACCACTTTTGTATAATTATAAGATTAATTATTCATGGATTTAAATATCCGTAAGGTGTCAAAACTTGCATTAGAACATTTACACAATTTCAAACAATGTGATGATGAATCCCTTAAATATTATATTATTAAATTCAAAAGTACATCATATGATATACCATAATTTACACCTTAAAATTTGGAGTTACAATTAATTTTATTTTGAGGTCTTCTTTATCCATTAAAATAAAGTGCATTGCATAAAAAATATGAGTCATTTACACCTTTATATGTGGATGTAGATAAATATAATTCATTCATCCTTATTCATCCAAAAGAGCTTAATATATCCCATTATAAGTACCAAAAAATTATTCCTCACACAAAAGATAGTGACAAATTACCAAATGTACATTATGAACAAAAATGTGGAGTTACTAGTTTTTAAATGGGAGATCCACAAGGTTTACTCGATATGGGACCCATCCAAGATCCACATCCTCTACCAAAACATCAAGGTAAACAACTCAAAAATAATCCATGCCAAAAATATTTAATGATCACATTATTCATGGGTGGTGCTTATTTTTATAATAATTATATTGATCTTACATAAAAAAATCTACTTGTAATATAAGACGTTTACAACAGATTGGCTTTGATCTAAAAAACTTTAAAAATAAAGTAGGTTGGAAAAAATCCTTGGGTAACATAAAACTACCAATTGTTTATGGTCTTCAAATGATTCAAACATGGGGTTTGGGTTATGTGTACCACATATACATATTTATTTACAATTGTAACTCTTTCTTTATATCAAATAGAAGCATAAATTGATCAAAATTAGCAAGGTATTTACTTTTCTCATGAAGGCAAATTGATCCATATTCCAAACAATAACATTGGTTATTCTACTACAAATGTAAAAACGTGAGGAGAAAAATGATATGTACCTTTTATAATTATCAAACCATGATTAAAAATATGTAAAGGATCAAAATTAAGGTTGAAAGGTTATATATATATTCTAAAAATACAAAAAACAAAAAAAACCTGCAAAAATCCAAAAATATTTTTAGCATGTACATATCCTATTAGTTCATTACAATATATGTTGTTTATTCTATGTTTTTTGATGGCATATAAATATTTAATATATAAACATGTTTCATGAATATTTTGAGTGTGAATTAGGCAAAATCAGATACCTGATATATGTACTTTTAGATGTTGAGTTTTCCCTCTACTCACATCACTAGGACATTGGGGGCATCCACCTCTATGATCATGATACATCCAAGTTATATAATTATATGGTCATTTTACATTATCATGTTTGATATACTATATTTACTTATACATGAATTTATTCATGCTTATATATTTCACTATTTACTTGATATGTTATGCACTTGATGTTTTTTTCTAACACATATATCTAGGGACTAGTATGGTTTCATATATGCACTTACTTGAGTTTTTTTCTTTGCTATTGTTTTTATTACTTGAGTATTTTAATATGATCCATTATTTGTTCCCCCCATCCCTTTATTTTACTTTTTAAAATTATAATATGTCATTTCTTGTTAAATGTTGACATTTGAATATGCCATTTCTTGATTTGTGTAAATTTGACTATGTCATGTTCCTTCAATTGTGTGGAATTTGAACATGAAAATTGTTTGAGGTCTCCTAGGACCATTGTATTTTGAATTGATTTTGAGTTATATTTTGTGTGTCCTTGACTTGATTTTTGAGTTTTTAATGTTAATATCTATATGTTTCTTTGATTCAGATCATGCATCTTAGGACTCGGTGTGATTACATTCTTCTTGCTCTAATGATACATATACATAGACATGTTCCTTCTATAAGCTACATGGTACATTCAAAAATCACATGGTTATCTTATCCTTTTGAGGTAATGTAACTACTAGTTTTAATCTTTCCTCACCTCAAAAGTGGGTCATATTAGTGGGGGCATTCCATAGAGTCATGAATTCCAAATTGGTCATAGTTTTAGATATACAATGATGGCATGTTTTGGAAACATGTTCTCATTAAAAAATATACCTAGATTATAGTGGGGGCATGTTTTATAAACATTTTTTCCACATTGAAACTTAAATTAGTTTTTAGTTTTAGAGTATAGTGGGGGAATTCTTTTGAAGCATGTTATCTACACTTACATGGTTTTCAAATTGATCAAATTATGTAGTTATATGATTCAAGTACATATTAATGGTAGAATTATATACATTGGTACCATTGTTACACATAGTTTCATGATGAAACATATCTAAAGTGCATATGATATGCAATGTGTACATAATATTAAAAAATAAAATTAGTCTCATATTCAAAACACTTTAAAATAATTTCATCACCCACTAAGTTGGAATTTTATATACTATATTGAGCCAATATACTATAGTATTTGGTTAAATTTTTTACATGTTTATGATTGAATCACTCAATCTTGCCAATTCTATAGGTTGGAATTAATTATATTATCTAGCCTCACTATTTTTATAATGTTAGTTGACTTCGTTCACTCACACTTATTAGGTTATAAGTATAATTGAGATGCATGATTGAGATAGTCTCAACTACTAGGTGGTAGTCCATCTTTTCTCCAAGGTTATGGGCATGTTCCCCCGCCCGCCCCCTCTCTCTCTCTCTCTCTCTCTCTCACACACACACACACACACACATTAAATATATGCATTTTAAAGTTTTATATTTGTCCCAATTTTAGTTTTAGTGATTCACAATGATACATATTTCAAATGAAATTTCCAAAAGGTAATATGGTTTCATCGATACAAAAGTGTACTCCTAAACCTTTCTCTATTTCAATTTTAATAATTTCAATACTTTAAATTTCAAATTATATGCATTGATTATATATTAAAACATGCCCTCAGTTTTATGTTAGTCACTAACAAAGCACTCAAGTTAGACTCAAGCAAAGACAAGGTGTGTTATACAAACCCATGTATGCATTTATTTTCCTTTAAAGTATAAATTTATTTACTAGATTAAAGGGGGGAATGTATACACTATTTTTGAATTATATAACACCTCAATCTTGTACACTTGGTAAATGCATATTATGGATGTACCTCTAGTTTCTATAACTTTCCCAATGCCAAAATACTCACATAGACTATCTCTCTATGCCTAATTTATTATCTCATAGTCTGACCTATGTATTATCATGACCCAAGCCTTATATCTTGAATAGAATGTTATAAACCTACTTATCTTCCACCTCTACAAGTTATGTACTTATACCTACTTTTCTAATTCCTAGGCACTTGAATGCCAGTCAAACACATTTGTTAATGCAAGTGTCCTTATTTAAAGCAAGTGTCTAGTGCCCTAAAGTTATCTAATTTACAAATGTATCATATTCCTATGGTCAACACATTTTTTTTAATTTGATATAATCTCAAAAGGTATTTATATAAATATAATATCAACCCTCATTCATTCCTCACCTAAAAACACCTAGGAACTCACAAGGTAACTATTAAATTGGCCACAATCTTAGATCCTTACACAAAAAATTGAGCAAATCTATGTATAAAGCAATGAAATCATAGATAAATTGCAAAGGAGGAAGAATCTTGTATTCACATGGCAATATTGCAAAATATAGTTATTTGTATAAAATCGTATTAATTTCTCTTGCATTCCAAAAAAGAAAAATGGGGTACATATAGGAAAAAATAGGGCAACATGAGGAAGCATCTAATTTTCCTAATTAGATAACTACATTAAAAATATATTAGCCTATGTGACCATTTTATAACTAACCTAAGGAAGCTTAATTGATAAATAATATCTGTTGGGGATCAACCAACAATGATTACACTTATGAAAGCAATAAACTGCGGAAATGAATCAGATAGATAAGCAACTAGAATGATAAATAGCACAGAACAAGAGATACAAGAAAACACCCTAAAAACTTGTATTAAAACTCTTTACAAAAGGAATAAAATTGAAGAAACTTATTTCTTCCACACCTCTCTCAGATGCACAAGATCTCTCTCTAGATCTCTATTCCTCAAGAGCTCTCTCTCTCAAGTACAATCAATTCCAACAACCTGGATTGATACAACTCTGTACTATCCTTCAAACATTCACAATGTTCTACTCATACAATTCAACACACTAAGCTAAGAAGATCTTTCCTACATATAGAATTAAGAAACTTGAGCATGCTCTTACAACCAACAGTTAAGCCTCTTGAACAAGGGCTCTAAAAACAATCTTGCTAATAATAGAAACGTGAACTTAAGACTAAGGCTTAAACTCATCATGCAAACACTCGCTTCTGTCCTCGGAAATAGCATTCTGGACACACAGGTAACCGACGCCAGTTCCTGCCTGTTTGCCTGTGACCGTTGTCGGTCGATCCTCTACCGACACCGACGTTCCTCCAACTGCTCCTGACCAATGTCGGTCGCTCCTGACCGACGTCGATGACTGTGTAGACCTGCAACTATGTAATGCGCTCATATGTGAATCTTTTAGCTCCACACCCTAAAAATCTCCCACTTGGAGATAAACAGCTACACCAGTACCTGTAAAGCAACATCTTCTAGCTCCTCCATCTTCAGCTCAATCATGAAGACCAACAGAATTTGAATGAAGATTCAACTTCTCCTTCATAACTGGCTTGGTTAACATATCAGCAGGATTCATATCTGTATGGATCTTCTCCAGCTTCAACTCACCATCTTCCAATACCTGCCGTATGAAGTGGTACCTTAGCTGTATGTGCTTGGTTCTTGAGTGAAAGGCCAAATTCTTAGCCAAATGGATTGCACTCTGACTGTCACTATACAATCTGCAACTCCCATGCTCCCTTCCAAGCTCTTCCATGAACCGTGTCATCCATATCATCTCTTTTCTAGCTTCTGTGGCTGCAATATACTCTGCTTCTATAGTTGACAAGGAAACAACCTTCTGCAACTTAGATATCCAGCTAACTGCCGTTCCACCTACAATGAAAACATAACCTGTGGTGCTCCTCCTACCATCCAAATCACCTGCCATATCTGAATCTACATAACCATGTAGAGAAGTATCTGAACCTCCATAGCACAAGTGTCTACTGCTGGTTCTTCTCAGATATCTAAGGATCCACTAAACTGCTTTCCAGTGTTCCTTCCCTGAATTGGCCATATACTTACTTACAACTCCCACTGCTTGGGCAACATCCGGTCTAGTAAACACCATTGCATACATCAAACTCCCTACTGTGGAAGAATATGGAACCTTACTCATGTACTCTACTTCGTCATGTGAATTAGGACATTGTTCTTTACTCAACTTAAAATGTCCAGCCAAAGGTGTGCTTACCGGTTTAGCATCCTGCATATTGAACCGTTTCAACACCTTGTCCACATAATCCTCTTGAGACAATATCAACCTATGATTTTTCTTGTCTCTCTTAATGCTCATGCCAAGGATTTTCTTTGTTGCTCCCAAATCCTTCATAGCAAACGTTTGAGCTAGTTTCACCTTAAGCTCAGAGATATCCTGCATGTGTGATCCTGCAACCATCATATCATCTACATACAACAATAGAATAATATATCTACCATTATCAAATCTCTTAAAATATACACAATGGTCAGATTGACATCTACTATAGCCATGCTCAGTCATAAACCTATCAAATTTCAAATACCACTGTCTAGGAGCTTGCTTGAGGCCATACAAGCTTTTCTTCAATCTGCACACCAACTTCTCCTTACCCTTGACCTCAAATCCTTCTGGCTGTTCCATGTATATTTCCTCATCCAAGTCTCCATGAAGAAACGTTGTCTTAACATCTAACTGCTCAAGATGCAAATCCTCAAAAGCAACCAAAGACAATACAACCCGTATAGAAGTCATTTTAACAACAGGAGAAAAAATATCACCAAAATCAATACCTGGCTTTTGTGCAAATCCTTTCACTACCAATCTGGCCTTATATCTCATCTATCCATCCTCACCTTCCTTTAACCTGTAGGTCCATCTGTTCTTCAGTGTCCTCTTACCAGCTGGCAATTTAACCAAATCCCATGTTTGGTTCTCTCTTAAGGACTCCATCTCCTCAACCATGCCACACTCCCACTGACTCTTGGACTCCACTTGTAATGCTTCTTCAAAACTCTCTGGTTCTCCACCATCAGTTAGCAATAAATAGTATAAAGAAGGAGAATATCTAATTGGAGGCTTACTTACCCTTTCTGACCTCCTGATGGGTGTCTTAGACTCATTCTCAACACGCTGTCCACCCAAATTCTCTGACAGTGACCAAGCTCAGCCACCTGTAGACCTGTTATTGGCCGACACCAGTTCTTCCTGGTTGACGTCGGTGCCTGTCCTGCCGACATCAATCTCTGTATGATCGACATCGGTTTCTGTATTGCCGACGTCGGTTCTTACTCTGTCGACTTCAGTCTCTGTGTTTTCCTGCAAGTGATTATTTCTTTTTCCCACGAGCTCATTTTGGACCATGACTTCGTCCAATTCACCATTACTCTGCCTAGATTGATTTAGCTTCCTCATCTGATCACTATACATCACTTTTTTATTGAAAACAACATCGCGGCTCCTGATTACCTTGTTAGTTCCTAGATTCCAAAATCTAAAACCAAAATCATCTGAGCCATAGCCAATAAACGTGCACCTCATAGACTTAACATCAAGCTTCTTTCTATTTTCCTTATCTACGTGCACAAAGGCTTCACAACCAAAAACTTTGAGATATGATAGATCTACCTTTTTACCTATCCATGCCTCTTCTGGAATTCCACCATCCAGAGCTGTAGAGGGTCCTCTACGGTGTCAACAGCTTCTACCCAAAACTCTAAGGGCAACCCAACATGCAATCTCATACATCTTGCATGCTCCATGATTGTTCTATTCATCCTTTTAGCAATACCATTCTACTGAGGTGTCCTTGGAACCATCCTTTGCCTACGGATTCCATGTGTATAACAATACCAGTTAAACTTAAGACTGCAGAACTCACCGCCATTGTCAGATCTCAAGCACTTCAATCTTCTACCTATTTCATTCTCAATCATAGCTTTCCAAATCTTAAAAGTCTCAAAAACATCAGATTTCTTTTTAATACAGTAGATCCATACCTTTCTTGTAGCATCATCTATGAACGTAACATAGTACTATGATCCTCCAATAGAAGCTACCTGAGCCGGTCCCCACACGTCTGTGTGAACAAGCTACAACTTATGCCTTTTCTTAGTAGACCCAGTCTTAAGAAAACTAACCCTTTTCTATTTTCCAAATACACAATGCTCACAAAGTTCTAGATCCATACTTTTCAAATCTGAAAGCTTACCTTTAGACTTAAGAATTGACATCCCCTTCTCACTCATGTGGCCAAGCCTTGAGTGCCACAATTTAGCATCCACATCTAAAGTAGATAATACAAAAGGAGAAATATCAGTAACACAATTACATAAATAGAGAGTACCTACTCTCTTACCTCTGGCCATAACAAGTGCACCCTTGGTCACCTTCCAAGATTCTGCTGTGAGAGTTACTGTACAACCCTCATCCCCTAACTTTCCTGCAGAAATCAAATTTCTCTTCAAGCTAGGAACATGCATCACATCTCTCAACACCCATGTGTTGCCATTCTACATCTTCAGCTGCACTTTACCTTTGCCAATAATCTTACAAGGCTCGTCATCCCCTAAGTACACTATTCCAAAATCTCCATGGATATAGTCACTGAAATATTCTCTGTTAGGGGTAGCATGGAAAGATGCACCAAAATCTAATACCCAAGATTCTATATTATTATGCAAAGAGAAAATTAGAGCATCTTGTGCAATACCTGCAACCTTTGTCTCTTCCTTTCCTTCATGCTGATTGTCCTCCTTAGGCTTTGACCAGTAATCTCTGCTTATGTGCCCCAACTTTCCACAATTTCAGCATTATGGCCTTCTGCCATTTCTGGATTTGGATCTACCTCTCCCCTTAGACTTAGATCTTGATCTCCTCTTGCTCCTTTCTTTTTGCCTTCCCCTGCTCTCAAGATTTAAAGCATTCCCTGATGTTTCCTCTATGCTTTTCTTGCGAATTTCGTCATTCAAGATAACACTAACAACATCCTCTACTTTTAAAATATTCGAGGCAGATGCAGTATTTGAAACTGCCATTACCAAGCCATGCCATCTTTCAGGCAAAGAACATAATATTAAAAGAGATTTTATTTCATCATCAAATACAATATTGACTAAACTTAATTGATTAACAATTCCATGGAAGTCATTTAGGTGATTAGATACAGATCCACCTTCTTGCATATGCAAATTAAATAACTGCTTCATAAGATATACCTTATTAGAAGCTGAGGGTTTTTCATACAAATTTGCTAACATAGTCATTAACTCTACTGTTGTTTTTGCCTGTGATAAATTAGATATCACAGTGGATGCTAGACTCAGTCTTATAGACCCCAGAGCCTTTCTGTCAAGAACTTCCCATTCTTCATCCTCCATGTCCTTGGGCTTCTTTGCAATCCCACCTAATGGTAAGTAAAGATCTTTTTGATACAGATAGTCCTCTATCTGCATTCTCCAATGTTGATAGTTCTTGCCATTAAACTTTTCCATTCTCAACTTACTTTCTTCTACCATTACTTCTCCCACTCAAATAGAAATCCCTACAGAAACCCCTGCGAGCAACCTGTAATCAATACACACTACACAGATCTAAACCACCTGTTAGTGAACCTGAGCTCTGATACCACTTGTTGGGGATCAACCAACAATGATTACACTTATGAAAGCAATAAACCACGGAAATGAATTAGATAGATAAGCAACTAGAATGATAAATAGCATAGAACAAGAGATACAAGAAACCACCCTGAAAACTTGTATTAAAACTCTTTACAAAAGGAATACAATTGAAGAAACTTCTTTCTTCCACACCTCTCTTAGATGCACAAGATCTCTCTCTAGATCTCTATTCCTCAAGAGCTCTCTCTCTCAAGTACAATCAATTCCAACAACCTGGATTGATACAACTCTGTACTGTCCTTCAAACATTCACAATGTTCTACTCATACAATTCAACACACTAAGCTAAGAAGATCTTTCCTACATATAGAATTAAGAAACTTGAGAATGCTCTTACAACCAACAGTTAAGCCTCTTGAACAAGGGCTCTAAAAACAATCTTGCTAATAATAGAAATGCAAACTTAAGACTAAGGCTTAAACTCATCATGCAAACACTCACTTTTGTCCTCAGAAATAGCATTCTGGACACACAGGTAACCGACGCCGGTTCCTGCCTGTTTGCCTGTGACCGTCATCGGCCGATCCTCTACCGACGCTGGCGTTCCTCCAACTACTCCTGACCGATGTCGGTCGCTCCTGATTGATGCCAGTGACTGGGTAGACCTACAACTATGTAATGCATTCATATGTGAAGCTTTTAGCTCCACACCCTAACAATATCCATAAGGATGTGTAGGCAAAACCCAATGGGAAAAACCACTACACTAACACCCCCCTTAAGTGTAGCTTAGGTGAGATGATAATTGGGACCTAGCATTAAAAGCCTAATGAGGTACCCACGTATATAGTGAAGAACCTCCATAGGAGGAAGGAGAAGGTGGAATAGCCCTAACCCTAATGAGAGCGTGTAGATGAACAAATTTACTATCTATGAAAGGCTTGGTTAGAATATCTACAATTTGCTCTGATGTTGTATAGTACTGAAGATAAATGACTTGTTCATTGATAAGATCCTTAATGAAGTGCATGTAAATCTCTATGTGCTTGGTCATTTGATGGAGAAACAAATTCCTATAAAGCTAGATAATGCTTTGGTTGTCATAGTAAAAAATTGTTGGCTTATGAAACTAGATACCAAACTCAGTGAGAATCCCCTAAAGCTATATTTCCTCAGTGGTGACATTGACATCCCCTCTGTATTCTACCTCTGTAAATGATAAATTAATTGCCTATTAATTCTTTCTTGACCAACTTATTAGACCCAAACCAAGTGATAAATAATATTCTAAAGTAGACTTTCAACTCTAAATATCTCGATACTAGTATGAATCTATGTATCTGATGAAATCAACTTCTATTCCTAATTCATAGTGTATCCCATAATTGTGTGAACCTTGAATGTAGTGTAGAATCTACTTAGCTACTTTCCAATGCAATTCATGTGGATCTTATATAAATTTGGAGACCATGCCAATTGCATAGGATAATTTAGGTCTAGTATATGTGAGATAGATAAGACTTCCCACAAATTACTGATATGAGTTGCATCAACCAATGGTGTAGGACAATTAGACTCAAGATTCACACTAGATAAGAAGGGAGTAGGAGCAGTCTTATAATTATCCATGTTAAACCTCACAATAAAATCAAGAGAATACTTGTATTGTGATAAAGTTATCCTAGAGTTTGATTGAATCATTTCAATCTTGAGAAAGTAATGCAATAATCCCATATCTATCATTGAAAATCTATTTGAAAGTGCAGTTTTCACTACTCAGATAGATGATCATGAGCTCCCTATAATCAACAAGTCATCCACATAGATAAATAGGATCAACATAGAATCATCCTACTAGAAGATGTAGATATTTGGATCTTAATGGCATCTAGTGAACTCGACTATGAGGAGAAAGGATTTCATCTTGGTATACCATACCCAAGGGACTTGTTTGAGTCCATAGATAGATTTCCTAAGTCTACAAACCAAGGAAGAATATTATATAAATCCTTATGGTTTCTCTATGTATATCTCTTCTTAGAGGTCACCATGTAGAAAATCACTCTTAAAATCCATTTGGTGAACATCCCTCTGATGTGTAGCTATGATGGCTATAGTGAGTCTAATAGATGTCATCCTGGCTATAAGAGAAAATGTCCCAGTGTAGTCTATGATAGACACTTGAGAAAACCCCTTTGTAACTAGATGATATTTATACTTATCAACAAACCCATATGCACCGTACTTAGTCTAATAAACCCATTTTCAATAGACTAATTTTCCTCCTTTAGGAAGAGGGACCAAGTCCCATGATTTGTTCTTTATTAGGGAACTATACTCCTACATACTAGAATCCCATTCTAGAATGCTAGATGCCTCATAAAAAAGTTTATGGATCTAAGTCAATGTCCAAGTAGGCATGTGAAGTCCCTTGAAATTGTGAATGTGTTTTCCTTCTATTTGATAGATTTTTAACCCATTTATTAGCACTTTGAAGTGTCTATCTAGCTCAAGGGAGACTAGAATAGTATGAGATTGGAGAATCAGGAGGTGATTCATCATCATCTAAAGTGTGAGTGTGAGATGGAGGAGGAGAATCCTCATCATTACTCTCATCACTCTAACTTGAAGAAAAAGAAGAAAAATCATTTGGTTCATCAATAAGATTTTAAGGTAGATCCAATTCACTATTTGAGGTAGACTCAATGTCCAATGAGACTTTTGAAGAGTCTTAATTACCATTAGTGAGTTTAAGTGGGCCCTTATTAAACTTGAAACTCATTCTAATGAATAACTCATGAGTTATTTTTGGGAATATGGGCCATTTTTGGTGGTCTAAACACTCAAAAGTGATCTACTACAGACTTGTGACCATCCCAAGATTCAAAAGGAGTGATTCATTTTAAGGCTTTATGTAGAACATGATTTTGAATATATCATACATAGTTGATTGCTTTGGCCCAAAACTGAGGAGTAAAAGAGTTTGATTGAAGCATGTAGTTGGTTATTTCCTTCAAGGTATGGTTCTTACATTTAGCCACACTATTCTAATGAGAACTATATAGAACTATGTGTTGCATCTGAATCCCCTCTAATGTGCAAAACTATGAAAACTTATTATTGACATACTCCCCACCATTATCAGTCCTTAAGATTCTGATGGAATAGTCTGACTGCTTCTTCACAAGCACCTTGAAATATTTAAAGTGATTAAAGACCTTAGACTTCATTTTGATAAAAAACACCTAGGTGTACCTTGAAAAGTCATCAATGAATGTGAGCATGTATCTAGTCTTATTGAATGAAGGTTTTGAAAATGGACCTACTATCTCATTATGGATAATATCTAGCTTTGGCTTAGCTCTCCTTGCTTTGTCCTTGTCATATTTCTCTTTTGGATGCTTGCCAAGAATGTATCCATTACATATTCCATCTGAGAATTTGACTTTAGGAAACTCTAAAACCATGTCATGATGATTGAGTTTCTCTAGGTAATGGTAGTTTAAATGGCCAAACCATTCATACCATAGTTTGGTCACTCCATCTACATGAGTAAGCAGTGCATTAGAGGGATGATCTAGGGAAAATTGTGAGAAGGTATACAACATAGACTAATAATTGGCCTTCGCATAAGCCACTATGGTGTAATTGTACAACTTATTGATAACCATTGAATTAGGTGTGAACTCAACTTGCTTCCCTTCACCTATGTGAGCGATTTGGTACACTGATAAAAGATTGGTGGATAGTGAAGGAACACACAAAATGTCATTGAAGGTCCCATCACATACTCCAACTAATCCTTTACCATTGACTTCTATTGAAGTGTCATCACCCATGAGAATTGAAGGTACAAAACATGGATCTATTTCTAAAAATAGATCATTTAAGGAGGCCATGTGACAAGAAGCACCCGTGTCAATAACCCAAGTTAAATGCTGAGTAGCTACTGTAACAAGTGCCTTTCCTTTATTTTTACTCTTTTTGTTATCTTTAGCCTTTGTAGAATCTTGTGTGGACATATTTTGAGTTGAGGACTCAGTAACACTAATGTTATTCTTCTCAAGCATCTTAGTCAAGGTGTTAATTTTCTTTTTCAAGCACTAAGATTCATCATGCCCAAGTTTCTTACAAAAGTTACATTTGGGTTTCTCCTTCTTAGATTTCCAACTTGAGGACTGATTTGATGATGCCTTAGGCTTGGAATTTGATTTTTTATTCTTATTATGGTCATGATCTAGTGTAGATTGTTTCTTCTCTTATTTGCCACTAGTAGAAGGCTTCTTCTTATCCTGATTAACAATCAAGGCATGTGATTTTGAAGACTTTAGTGCACCCATTTGAACCAAATTATCTTGTTCCTAAGTTATAATGTTAAAAAAATCATCATATGATAGCATTTTCCAAGTAGATCCAAGTGTAAATTTAGTAGCATGAAATGTAGAGACAAAAATTGAATAGTCATGATCCAGTTTTGCAAGCATAGATAAAATCAATTGGTCATCTATTTTATCAGTGCCAAATTGTTTCAATTATAGTCTCAGTGATTTAAAATTTGTAAATGTTAGGTTGTGGAGCTAAAAGCTTCACTAGGATGCAAACAGGGGAAGTTATGGAGGTTACAGGTAGTGTTGCGAAGTGTCACAGACACCGGCGTCGGTCAAGACAACCGACGATGGCAGGAGGGAGACAGGAAGGAAATCAACGTCAGTCATGGATCGGCCGGCGTCGGCACCCCCAAACAGCCAGGGACCGACGTCGGTCACCTGTGGTTCAAGCTGTGAGTATGTTACGGGCAGTTGGTTGATGAACCAAGTGTTTGCATGTTTAGAGCTATTCTTAGACTGAGAGCTGCGGATTTAATTATTGTATTATTGTCTAATTATTGTTTGGATGAGATCTATATATGGACTCATGATTGTATTGTAAAGGTGTGCTAGAAAGCCAGAGAGCTTTTAGAGAGAGCTAGTGTAGCTCCTCCTAGTTCCAAAGGGGTGCTGAGTGTGTATGATCAGGGAGAGTTGCAAGGTCTGCAAGGTCAAGGAGCTGATCCACTAGAGTACAGGTTGAAGAATCATAAGGAATTGGTGAGGCAAGGACAAGGGTTCTTCAGGGGTGTAGAGATGTCTACATGGTGAGTAAGGTCTAGTGATTTGCAGGTAGCAGCAGAGCGTAGGAGATCTACTTGGAGTATGGTTGTGTACTTGGTGAACTGGCAGCGTGTTACTGACTGGTTGGAGAGGTGAACATGAATTATGTATCAGAGTTGATTGTTGGGACCGAGAGAGAGAGGGAAGAAGGTCTTGAGGTGTGGCGAACCTTTGAGGTGGAGGAAGAAGTGGCATCTTCCTTATTGTATATTCTTCTATGTATATAATACAATTGTGTATTGTCTCTTAATTCCTGTGTTGTTTCATATTTCTAGTTACTTATTGATTCTGGTACAATTCCATGTTTAGTTGCTAATACAAGAAGTAATCACATGTGTTCTAATTGGTAGAGCAAGATCCTGACTAAGGGGGGATAGGAGCATGTTTGTTGTTCTGGGGTTTCCCCTGACACGTGGTATCAGAGCATCAGGTTGGGTTACTAACAGGTGGTTTCAGATCTAGTAGTGTTTATTGATTACAGGTTGCTCACAGGGGTTTCTGATTGAGTGGGAGTATAGCAATGGCAGAAGGAAGTAAGCTATGAATGGAGAAACTGAATAGCATGAATGGTCTGATTGGTAGCAGAGAAAAAGATATTGTTGGTTGGTAGCAGATCAGCATGAAGGAACTGAAGATGCAGATGTTGCAGGTGTTGTTGCACAGGATGCTTTGGGAGGTTTCTTGGATGAAGTTGAATTTTGGATAACAGATTATGTTGCCTCTTTCCATGCAGCCCCAGGTTTAGGAGCTGGAGAGCCTTGTCAGATTATTGACAAAGGGGAAGTGAAGCTGAAATTGCAGATGGATGACACACAGTGGTTGAAGGAAGTCATGCAGGTACCAGTCTTGGAGATGGGTCTAATTTCTTCAAGAAATTTGGGTGATGGGAGATATACTGTAACTCTCACAGTGGATACACTTGAATTAGATGGTGGTAAGAAAGCAGGTATCCTTTATCTATCTACTTATATTACTGATTCACCTTCTGTTACAGAGATGTGGATTTGTAGGCTTGGTTACATATGTAGAAGGAGAATGCAGGTTCTGAAGCGGAAGACAGATGTTTTTGACAAGCTAAAGAACTGGAAAGCCTTGGTGTTCATGGAGGAGATGACAGACAGAGATCAGGTGAGAGAACTGATTTATTCTGAGCAGAGCAAGGTTGATTTAATTAGGACTTTGATCCATGGAGAGCTCGTGGGTAAAAAGTTGTCACTTACAGACGGACACAGGTACTGGCATCAGTCACACAATAACTGACATCGGCAACAGGAAGACCGACGTCAGCCATTATGGAACTGATGTCGGCAGAAGGGATACCGGCGTCGGCCAGGGAGACGACGTCAGCAGTCAGGGTCAGTGCAGGGAATCGACATCGGTCGGGAGCAGACTAGGAGATGGCCGAGAACGGTCACTGGAACAGATATTGGGCGGACAACAAGTCTCAAATGCTCATGTGGAGGTCAGAAGGGTAAGTGAACCTCATATTCATTGTTCACCTTCTTTATATTGCTTACTGATGGTCAAGAACCAGGAGGATGTGAAGAAGCAATGCAGGTAGAGTCCAGATACAGTGGGAGCTTGGCATGGATGAGGACTGAGTCCTTGGAGAAGAACCAAACAGGTATTTGTTGGTAGAGTTGTCAGCTGGAAGAAAGCACTGAGAGAGGTGGATTCCCGTTTTAAAGAAGAGAGTGGATGGATACATGAGACAGAAGGCCAAGGCATATGGTCTTGAAGAAGCTGCAGGATAATAGTATAGGTTTTGACAGGTGGATGACTAAGCATGGCTTCAGTCAATGTCAGTGTAACTATTGTGTTGTTTTTATTCTTACCAGGTGGATGATGAGTCGCGACATTATCTAGTTACTGTATGTGGATGGTTTGCTAGCAGGTTTTGTACATACAGGGATTTGCTGAGCTAAATGGTAAGGTTAGTTCAGAGGTGTGTCATGAAGAATTTGGAGCAACGAAATTCTTTGGCATAAGAGACATGGAGATTTTATCTCCAGTGGGAGCTGATGTGAAGACGGTGTTGGCGAGGTTTACTACGCAGGATGCAGAATCGGTAAGCACACCAATGGCTAGACAGTTCAAGCTTAGCTTGAAACAGGGTTCGAAATCACATGAGATCTATTGTAGATCTGAGTTTTCCCAATTCAGTGGGGGTTGTCGAAAAGTATGGAGCCAATTCGGGGAAGGAGTACTGGAGGGCAGTTCAGTGGGACTAGCAGCAGGGATTCTTGTTATGCAGGGTCAAGTTCTTTACTACATGGATGTGTAGGTTCGGATGTGGCAGGTTACTTGAATGACAGGTATAGCATCACATGTTGTGTGGTGGGTGGTCTTCAGGATTCATCTTGAAGAGGGATACAAACCATGAAACAAATTAGATGGGCTACAGATACAGGTATAGGTGCAGCTGTTTATCTCCAAGTGGGAGATTATTAGGTTGTGGAGCTAAAAGCTTCACCAGGATGCAAACAGGGGAAGTTATGGAGGTTGCAGGTAGTGTTGCAAAGTGTCACAGACACCGGCATCAGTCAGGACAACTGATGACGGCAGGAGGGAGACAGGAAGGAAATTGACGTCGGTCATGGATCGGCCGGCGTCGGCACCCCCAGATAGCCAGGGACCGACATCGGTCACCTGTGGTTCGAGCTGCGAGTATGTTACGGGCAGTTGGTTGACGAACCAAGTGTTTGCATGTTTAGAGCTATTCTTAGACTGAGAGCTGCAGATTTAATTATTGTATTATTGTCTAATTATTGTTTGGATGAGATCTATATATGGACTCATGATTGTATTGTAAAGGTGTGCTAGAAAGCCAGAGAGCTTTTAGAGAGAGCTAGTGTAGCTCCTCCTAGTTCCAAAGGGGTGCTGAGTGTGTATGATCAGGGAGAGTTGCAAGGTCTACAAGGTCAAGGAGCTGATCCACTGGAGTACTGGTTGAAGAATCATAAGGACTTGGTGAGGCAAGGACAAGGGTTCTTCAGGGGTGTAGAGATGTCTACATGGTGAGTAAGGTCTAGTGATTTGCAGGTAGCAGCAGAGAGCAGGAGATCTACTTGGAGTACGGTTGTGTACTTGGTGAACTGGCAGCGTGTTACTGACTGGTTGGAGAGGTGAACATCAATTATGTATCGGAGTTGATTGTTAGGACCGAGAGAGAGAGGGAAGAAGGTCTTGAGGTGTGGCGAACCTTTGAGGTGGAGGAAGAAGTGGCATCTTCCTTATTGTATATTCTTCTATGTATATAATACAATTGTGTATTGTCTCTTAATTCCTGTGTTGTTTCATATTTCTAGTTACTTATTGATTCTGGTACAATTTCATGTTTAGTTGCTAATACAAGAAGTAATCACATGTGTTCTAATTGGTAGATCAAGATCCCGACTAAGGGGGGATAGGAGCATGTTTGTTGTTCTGGGGTTTCCCCTGACAGTAAATAAGAATTTTAGGGTGTCATATTCACTTGGGCTCAATGTGATGAGGTCATTCTCTAACTCATGACCCCTCATGATGTCCTGCACTCCAAAAAGCTTGTCTAGAATGGTCCAGACTTTGCTGGCAATTTTTGTAGATTCAAAATGAAATAAAAGGTCAAGATACATTGTAAACCTGAAGTCTTGAGCACATAGAAACCCCAAGTCTTGAGCTCTTATAAACTTGAAGTCTTTAGCTCATAAAAACTCAAATTGGTCTATGGGTAAGTAATTTGAGTTTTTGGACCTTGATTACTTCACTTCTTAGATTGTAAGTAAATCAAATTATAAAACCCGATTTGGTCTACAGGGAAGTGATCAGACTTATCAAATAACTTAACTTAAAAAAAGTGAAGTTACCATTGAAATTATTAGTTGGTCTACTGGCTAAGTAATAACCCTCTGAAGGTCTTGATTACTTAGTGGAATCTCCAAAGCATGCAACTTAAAGTTGATCAACTACTAGACTAAAGTAATGACCACCTACAGATTCGAGTAGCATAGAGGTTTAATGGTATATAAATTGAGGTAAGCCAAAAATATCCGAAATACTTCTGTTATAATGTTTTTGAAAAAGACCCATTTGAGATTTTGACTGAAGGAAGAAAACCTAGAAGGCATTTTTAAAAAGTAACACATAAAGTATAGATTTTTGTTGAAAATTAAAAAGAGGCCTTTGGATGCTAAAAAGGGATGAAATTTTGACTGTTCTAGAACTAGGTCAAGTTTACAGTTGATCCTAAGGTTTTGGCACTTTTTAAAACCAATGCCATAGTCAATTTTGAGATCAAAAGCTGCAATAGAAATCTTTGCATGAATTCTCTAAATAATCCCACCAAACCCTTTTTTTTTGTTAGAATAACAAATGTAGCAAGATTTCACCACAAACATTACTACAATACTGAAAAAAATAACTCTAATACCATGTTAGATTGGCTATGATCTTAGATCCTTACACAAAATATTGACAAAATCTATGTATAAAATAATTAAATCATAGATAAATTGTAAAGGAGGAATAAGCTTGTATTCATGTGGCAATATTACAAAATATAGTTGCTTGCATAAAATCGTATTAACCTATCTTGCCTTCCAAAAAATAAAAAATGGGGTATATATAGGAAAAATTAGAGAAATATGAGGAAGCTTCTAATTTTATTAATTAAATAATTACATTAAAAATATAATTATCATATGTGACCCTTTTATAACTAACCTAAGGAAGCTTAATTGACAAAGAATGACCATAATTCCGTGTAGGTAAAACCCAATGGGAAAAAACACTACACTAATAGTAACTTAAATAAAGCATTTAATCAAGCACTCAAGTGGTAAAAAGATTCCATATTTTCTCCTATTACCACATAAGTCATAGGGAAAACACATATACAAGTTTGAAGTACTAAAAGAGAAACACAAAAGCTATATTTTCTAAGTTATAAGCTAGGTCATTATTTTACTTGTTTATCACACCTTGCATTATAATAATCTAACATCTAGGGTAGAACCACATAAGTCTGAGGACCTCTTCAAATTATTTTCTATGTAGGTAATGCTCATTGATAAAGGAATATTTGGGGTAAATAGGCACCATATTCCCACTAACCCATTTTTCTCATAGCTAATTAGAAGATGAAGAACTAGGGTTTTACTATTTGATAAGGATTGATAGTCTATGACATGTATCTAAATAAATTAGAGTAAAGGTTACACATAACCTAAAATAATATAGGTGGTCACATCCATTTTCAAAAAGTATTCCACATTAGACACTCACATGTAGGTTAGATAGTAGTGTCAATGCAACTATGCTAGGTTGATACAAGTGTCTATAACTATAGAGGTACAATTTCCAAAATTAGGTGATTATTCTAGAATCTAAATCCAATCCACTTTCTAACTATTCTTATTTTTTATATGTATTAGCATCATAACCAACTAAATATCTTATTTTTCATTATTAGTGTAATATTTAGCATAGTTTTACTTTCTATTCTTATAATCTCAGCATAATAAATTTAGTATATGTTCTATCTGAGTTTCATAAACAATTTGCCTTTTTTAGAGATAGTCTACCATCCTTAGACCCTTGGCTATCTCTTACCCATTTAACCCTAGATTCACCATATCTAGATTTTAGGTTTCAACAAATTAAAATATCAATAGGGGTCAACATCATGCATATCAAACCCTTTCATAATTGATATGTAAAAAATCAAAAAAGTCATAAACGTTAAAAAAATAAAAAATAGAGAAAAATAAGAAAAAGATAAATAAATTCATCTAAAGGTGAAAACCATCTCTATGGCACCTTGGGAAAATACCATGGTGAAAATCAATTTTTGGCATCATGTGTAAAATAATCAATTGTCTACAAGTACCTTACACTTAGGTGAAAACCCATTCCATTTCAATCCTATGAATTTTAAATCATCCCTCCATACTTACTCATATATTAAACATTTTCATTGATTAAGGAGGAGTTTGTTGTGCATTGTCATTGAATGTTGAGTTTTAGTATTTAATGTTGTCATTGATGTAAAAAGTTATTATGAAGATGCATGGTTCTCCCATTGATCTTAATCTAATATCATTGATGTCAAAGGTTCTTGTGAAAATGTTTGGTCAAGTAAGCATTGAATAATTTATATGAATTAGTTCTATTAAATAAATTTTTGTTCCAAAGCATAGTGAATGTTGTTACTATATGAAGATAAGTAATGTGAAAGTTCTATCTAAATAATGATAATAATGTCATTGAATATCATTAAGTGAGTATAGATCAGTAAAGTAAGTGTAAATAATCTTTTAATGCATTGGTTAAACCTTGTGATATGGTATTTTCAAGTGGCATCATGAAATGAGTGAGCTTTAAAGAAGTTATATGCTCTGAAGATCTATGTTTGTAGCTCTAAAGATGCTCCAAATGAGCTATGAAGATGAGAATGCTCCAAAGAACACTTGATAGTGTTTGAGAATGAGAGAGATTGTTTGAGGTTATACATGAGGTGTTGAGGACCTTAAAAATTATTATAAATTCATCTTTGAAGATCTATATATGCATCCTCAAAGATGCTATGAAGATCCCATTTGAGCTCTAAAGATCTATAAATAGCTCCAAAGAATTTTTATTGGAGTTTTGAAGAAGTGTGAGTGTATGAGTTTGTTTAATCATACATAAGAGTCATTGAAACATAGGAAAGTTACAAGGTGAAGTCTATAAGGTAGTTATAAGATCAGATTCAAGACTTGCAAGTCATGGCTTAGAAAGCAAAAAGAGAGATAGTGGCCAGATGAGGTAATAAGATCAGTTTTCCATGACATGAGTGAATAGGTGAACATTGAAAGACATGAATCAAATTTTTTTAAGTATGTGTATGAATTTTTAGATCAATGTTTGCAATAAAATTCTTGAATTTTTTTTTCAAGGTTTCTCGAATATACATAATGAAGAGTTGTCTACCTGATAAGGTTTTCTCAGTTCTCATTTCAATGTGTAGTATTTACATTAGAAAATAAGTTGTTAATGGTATATTAGGAATTATTATAGATCAAATTTACAATCATTAGTTTTTGGAAAGAGGATATAAGTTTTATGAATGATTATTAAGACTAGAAGATGGTCTAAACCCTCATAAAACCCTAACAAGGACCTGATATTGAAGATATTACTCTAAATAACTCAAAATATTTTGATATGATCATAAAAGTTATGGGAGGTTGAATTAAACTCTCCCAAGCATCTCTAAGTTTTATTGGTTTCTCAGGTGAGTGAGTAGACCCTATAGAAAAGTACTTGTATTTTAGAGATTTATTGTAGTAGATAGAGTTGACCAAGTCAAATTTGTTAAGTGGATGAAGATAAAATTTTGAGACTTTATAGTTATTTTTCATGAATATTTATGGATGGTTTACAGATATTAGGTGTGAAATATTGGTGATCCAAGTTGTCTAGTCGTTAATAGACCTAGTGGTATAAACAGTAAGGAAAATAGGCAGAAGTGAAAAGATGTTTCTTGATGTGTTTTCATGTTAGAGTGATGCATTAAAATGCATGATGGTGGTTTTTAGGTATTTAATTATTTATAAATGATTTTTATAATCTTTGAATTTAGTGTAATAGGTTGAAACATTGAGGCCAAAATGGCTTATCTAGCTGAATAGAGTCTATGAGAAAAGAGGTCAACAAATTAGTTTATAAAACCAATAGTTTTCATTAGAGATCATGATATACTTGGTTGAAGTTCATATAAGTATGATATAAGATAATTTTAATGAATTTAAATCCCTTGAATATATTCAATCATGTATCATATGTTCATGTTTTCCTTGACTATGTTTTGAAGTCAGTTGGTAGTTCTGAGTGAACATCTTTTAGAGAAGTATTTGAGCCTATTTACCCTAAGTTGAAGCATCAGATAAATTTTGTCATTACCTTGAGGTCATGATTTTTATGAACATGTATTTTTATCCTTGGTTTATAAAAATTTAGTATATACCTTAGTTTTTCAAGATAAATTTTATGTATATGTGCAAGCCTTTTATAATCAGTGATTTGAGTAAGGGTTCAAGTGGTGATTGGACCTAAAAGGTGTTATATACCTAAATTGAATTTTAAAAAGGTATATTGTAGTGGATTATTATGTTTTCATACCATGTGATGTGTTTTTATATTCTTAAATAAATATCAAAGGGTAACATGTTGTTAAGAAGGCTTATTAGGTCTCTATAAGCCTAAAATAGGAGTAAAGGCTAATTGATGTATGGCTGACCTATTGTAGTGATTCATTCATGATCAAGGAATTTTATTTTAATATTATAATAATTATTTATGGATTACCTAATTTATTTTAATGTGGAGTCAACTAATAAATATATGTTCAAGTGACTTGTATAAAAGTAAGACAATTTAGGCCTATTTTATGTGAGTTAAGGGAATGCTTAGATGATGATAAGTGTGGGAGAGAAAAAGAGAATAAATGAATGATATAGATCATTTGTGAGAATAATAATTTCATTTATACAATTATAGAAATGTTATGAATATCTAACATAGGTTCTTCATATGAGGATCAAGCTCATAAGACCTAATCAAGCCATGAAGAGGGCTAGTTGAATGAAGAAGGCTAAATGTCAATTTGAGAGGGACTAAAGTGAGAAAATATATAAAGTAATAGATGATCATATATTTTAGAATAAACAAGGGTTTATTAATCTAATTAAATAATTAGGTGGCTAAGTTAGTATTTAGTCATCTATAGGTTATTGCCTCCTTGCAAATGGGTGCTTTTTAAAGCCTATCTAAGTTGGTGTTGAGATAGTTGGGGTTAGTGCTCCATGTGAAGTTGGTGTTTCACTAATTATTGATGTTTGTCTTATATGAATATAGTCCATTTTATTCATTAGTGGTTTTTCTTCCTTTGAAGGGTTTCTCATGTATATTTTATGTTCATGTGTTTCATGCTCTTATGATTTGATGTTTATGCTTGCTAAGATATACATGATTTTTAGATTGATTCATGTATGGTTAAGTGAAATCAAATGAATTTTTTTTGAATAATAATTAATCCCCCTCTCATTCATCTTGTTTCCAATAATTGGTATCAAATCAGGTCCTTTGGAGAAAACTTAAAAGCTTAAAGAAGATCCTAAGAATCAAGGATGACAAGTCAAGAAGCTCAAGGTGGTTTCTCTATCAGTAAGCAATTATTATTTAATGGATCTAACTATTCCTTTTCTAATGTCAAAATGAAGATATATCTGATGTTGCAATAACATGATATTTGGTAGTCAGCTATGGATGGTTATATTTCACCTACCAACAAATGCAATAGGTAATAAGACTAATGAGAATAGCTCCAAGGCAATGAACGCCATTTTGTTTAGCCTATCAGAGGTAGAGATAGTAAAAGTAATGCATTTTATTTCATCTAAATACATATGAGACAAATTGAAGACCATTTATAAAGGAGACACCATGGTGAAGATGGCCATGTTGTAGATCCATAGAAGATAGTTTAAAATCTTGAAGATGAATAAAAATGAAAGTATTACATCCTACCTATTGAGGGTTAAGGAAGTTATCAATATCATAAGAGGCTTGAGAGAAGAAGTGAAGGAGTCTACTATTGTTCAAAAGGTATTGAGATCACTAACTCCTAAATTTGACTCTAAGGTATCTGTAGTAGAAGAGATGTAAGATTTTGAAAAGTTAGAGATGGATGGGATTCATGGCATCTTGAGTGCCTATGAGATGAAAACAAATGAAGAAATACCTCTCAAGAAGGAAGTAGCTTTCAAGGTTGAAAATAAGTCAAAGGCCAAGAAGGAAAAAGATGAGGTATGTTCAGATATTGATGATGATAAACTCATATCTATGTTTTCTATAAATTTAAGGTTTGGCTTAGGTAAGTTACCCTTTAAATGTTTCATTTATGGTAAAATTGGTCACTTTGAAACCAAGTGTCCTAACAAGGATATATCTAAGCATAATGAAGAACACAATTAACCTCATAGAGATGATATAAAGACCTACAAGTCTAAAATAATATTAATGATTTAAATAATAATAAAGGAAGTAAAGGATCATTCAATAATAAGAAGAGTTTCCAAACCAAAGAAGATAGTACATCAAATATAAGTGATTTAGACACATCTGATAGTGATGATGGAAATAATGAATCTAAACATGACAATATTGAAACTATATTCATTGGCATAGAATCAGATAATGAGAGGTATTAAAATGGGAAAGGCCTCATGATTGATGTAGAATTAGATGAATAAGTATACTATAATAGTGAAAAGCTAAAGTAGATCTTAAAGTAGATCTCATGAGTGCCCTAGAGGAGTTGAAGCTTGTAAAATAGAAGAACAAGAAACTAAAGTCATTAAATTAGGACTATGAGGACAATATTGGATTATTAGAGGAAAAGTTGAGCAACACATCCAAATAGTATGAAGAGATCATTCAACATGTTAAAACATAGATAGATATTGTGGCATCTAGCCTAAAGGCTAAAGAGGAAGATTACAAAAGATATGAAACTAAAATAGAATCTCTAAAATTTGAGTTGGATCAAGCATCTATCAAGATGGATAACTTTGTGAAATTTGAAAAGAGAAATAAGGATATATATGATATTTTAAGTAGTCAAAATCTTGTAAATGAGAAGATAGGTCTTGGATTTAAATAAGAATAAAAGAAGGCACCTCAAATTGAAAAGAAGATTATTGAAAAGAAGGTCAACATGAAAAGACCAATCAAACATCTCAATGCTATAAGGTATGATAGTTATTTTAATGGTTACTATTTTACATGTAGTCAGTTTGGTCTTAGAGAAAAATATTGTAGAAGACCCTCCAAGAATGAGTACTCATAGAAATATGAAAGAAGAAGCAATTGATCAAAGGGAGATTACAATCATCCTCAATCAAATGGTATGTATAAGGTGATTTGTTACAACTATCATAATATAGAACACATTTAAATTTTTTATTATAATAGATTTAGAAGATCATCAAGTCAAAATAGGAAGTTTAAAGCTCCTAGAGTGCAAGAAATAAGGCAAATAAATGTATGGAAACCATAGGTAGTAAATATAATTCATAATTAGTTGACAAGCTCAAGTGGAATTCTCACTGAGATAGAGCATACCTTAGGTAATCAATGAAGTAAGGAATGCCAAGAACACATGTTATCTACATGTGTTAATAATAAAATCAAAGAAAATAAGAAGGATGATAAGGTTGATGATGAGATCAAACCTATAGTGTCAATCAAGTCCAGAAGAATGTTGAAGAATATTCAGTCTTTTGAAAAGATAGAGATATGAGAATTTCCTAATTTCATATTATTTTAGTACCCTATGAAAAAGGGGTGGGTCCATTAAGCTTCATGGAGACATTCTTCTATCAACAAAAGCATGAGGGTGTAAAAAAAGAATATTTTGAGAAGATTGCAAGTTATATATGTTACGAGCAAGGATATTAAGATAGATATTATCCATTCATATGCTAATAAATTTATGGTTTGAAGTGTATAAGGTAACATGATGAGAAATCCAAGATTGGTAATAGGTATCTAAATTCAAACAATGCAAAAATTGGTGTATAAGAGGTAATCTTCTAAGATCTATTTATTATGAGTAATTGATCTAGATCTATGAAGACAAAGGAGGAGTCCCTATTTTTAAATTTGGTATCTAGTATAGGATAGCCTTGTGTGTGGTCAAGATTTTTATCTTATTCATCCATGTCAATAAATATATGTGATCTTGAGTTCCTAGTTCTTATAAAGAAGATATGCTTGGTCTAAAGGGGATCTTGGTAGCTCTATTTTATTTGTCAAGAAAGTGATTGCTTTTTTATATGTATGGAGTTAAATAGAGATTATCTCTGAGATGCTTCATAGACTCTATTTTGAGCTTTTGATGAATCATCTGGGAGAGTGATCTAATTGAGAAGTTTCTAAAAATGGTTATTATAAGTGGTTTCCATAGTTTCTAAAGACTATGTGTCATCTAGTATCTTTGAGGGATAATATCAAATCACATGGAGAGTATGATTTCAATAGTTGCAAATAATATTTGATGTATACTAGTAACAAAAGCAGGGTAGAGGCTTAGTTTGAGGGGGGTCTATTAAAGTAGGTTAAATTAACTTGATATGTGTTTAAGTGGTTCATTAATATGATTTCATTCTAACATAGATGATAGTTTTGGAATACCTTTGTCATTAATGTCAAATGGGGAGAAAGATCAAAAAGAGAGAAAGATCAAAAAGGATGAGAAAATACAAGAACTAGGTCTAATAGATGATTACCATCAAGAGTGGTTGATAGAGTTTTCTAAGTGTGTTTTCCATCAATGGAAAAGGGGGAGATTATTGAACATTGTCATTGATTAAGGAAGAGTTTGTTGTGCATTGTTATTGAATGTTGAGATTTGATATTTAATGTTATCATTGATGTCAAAGGTTCTTATGAAGATGCATGGTTATTTCATTGATGCCAATCTAATATAATTGATGTCAAAGGTTATTTTGAAAATTATTGGTCAAGTAAGAATTTATGAATGTGTATGAATGACTTATATTAAATAAATTTTTATTTCCAAGCATAGTGAGTGTTGTTATTGTATGAAGAGTAGTAATGTGAAAGTTTTATCTGAATAATGATAATAATATCATTAAAAATCACTGAGTACAAATTAGAAAATAAAGTGTAAATAATCTTATAATGTTTTGTCTAGAACTTATGAGATGGTATTTTCATGTGGCATGATGAAATGAGTGAGCTTTGAATAAGAAGTTGTATGCTTTAAAGATTTGTGTTTACAGCTCTGAAGATACTTTGAATGAACTATAAAGATGAGAATGCTTCGAAGAAAAATTGATAGTGATTGATAATGAGATATATTATTTAAGGCTATAAGTGAGTGTTGAGGACCTTGAATATTATTATAAAGTCAGATTTGAAGATATGTATATGTGGCTCTGAAGATGCTATGAAGATCTCAATTGAGCTCCAAAGATCTATAAGTAGCTATGAAGAAGTTATGTTGGAATTTTGAAGAAGAGTGAGTGTTTGAAGTTGTTTGATGATACACAAGAGGAATTGGAACATGGTAAAATTCTAAGGTGAAGTCTACAGGGTGACTAGAAGGTTAGATTCAAGACTTGCAAATCAAGGTTTAGAAAGCAAAAAGTGAGATGGTGGCCAAATGATGCAACAGGATCAGTTTTCCATGACATGAGTGAATATGTGAATATTAATAGAGGTAAATAAATTTATTTTAAGTATGTGCATAAATTTTTAGATCAAGGTTTGTAAGAAAAGGCTTGAAAATGCATTTTAAGGTTTCTTGAATACACAAAATGAAGAGTTGTCTACCCAAGAAGGTTTTTTCAATACTCATTGGTGCATGCAACATCTACATGAGAACCTAAGATATTAATAGTATATGAGGAAGGGTTATAGCTCAAATTTCCAAGCATTGGTTTCTATAAAGGGGAGCTAAATTTTATGAATGATAGTTAAGACTGAAAGATGGTCTAAACCCTCATAAAACCCTCACAAGTACCCAATATTTAATATCTTGTTCTAAATATCTCAAAAATGTTTGATATGATCAAAATTTTTATTTTATGTTGAATTCAATTCTCCCAGGCATCTCCAGGTGTGATTGATTTCTCAGGTGAGCAATAAAACCCTATAGAAAAGTGCTTGTCTTTTAGATATTTATTATAATAGAGAAAGTTGACCAAGTCAAATTTTATAAGTGGTTAAGATCAAAGTGTGAGACTTTTAGTTGTTATTCATGAAGATCTATGGATAGGTTATATATCTTAGGTATGTAATATTGGTGATCCAATTTGGCTAGTTGCTAATAGACCTAGTGGTGTAGACAATAAAGAAATTAGGTAGAAGTGGAAAGATGTTTCCTAATGTGTTTTGATGTAAGAGTGATGCATTTAAATGCATGATTATGTTATTTGGGTCTTGAGTGATTTATCCATGATTTTTATAATCTTGGAAGTTAGTGTAAGAGGTTGAAACATTGAATCCAAAAATGCTTATCTGGATGAGCAGAGTTTATGAGAGAGAATGTTAGTAGATTGGTTTATAAGACTAATAGTGTTAATTATATCTCATGATATATTTAGTTAAGGTTTCTCTAAGGATGTTATAAGATCATGTTCATGAATTTAAATCCCTTGAATATATTCAATCAGTTATTATATGTTCATGTTTTCCTTGATTTTGTTTTAGAGTCAGTTGGTGTAGAGAGGATTACAAAGCAAGTTAGTCAAGAATTAGTGCATAAATAATGAAACATGAATAAATAACTAACCAAGCCTATCTATTCCTTGTTAAGGTGTGGAGATAAAAGCTTCACCAAATGAGCAAGTTTGTAAAGTTGTAGGTTTACATAGTCACCGGCGTCGGTCAGGAGCACACCAGGAGATGCTGGTGTCGGTCATGGATCAGCGGACGTCGGTCACAGGCAAATAGGCAGGAACTGACGTCGGTTACCTGTGCATCCATAAATCTATTTCTGTAAATAGAATAGAGTGTTTGCATGTTAAAATTAAGTGATAGTCTTAAGTCTGCATCTCTATTTTAAGTAAGATTGTTTAGAGCCCTTGATTAGGAGGTGCATCTAATGGCTGTAGTTGTATGCTCATGTTTCCTAATTATTATATAATAGGATAGATCTTCTTAGCTTATTGTATGAGAGTGTTGAACAGTACATAATTTTATGTGTATCAATCCAAGTTGTTAGAGTTGATTGTAATTGAGCGAGAGAGAGAGAGAGCTCTTGAGGGAAAGAGATCTAGAAAGAGATCTGTACATCTGAAAGAGGTGTGGAAGAACAGAAGTTTCTTCAATTGTATTCCTTTTGTAAAGAGTTTAACACAAGTTTTCAGGGTGGTTTCTTGTATCTCTTCTTTTTGGTATATTTCTGATTCTAGTTACTTATCTTTTTGGTTTAATTCTGCATTAATTGCTTTCATAGTGTAATCAACATTGTTGGTTGATCCCTAACAAGTGGTATCAGAGCTCAGGTTGACTAACAGGTGTTTCAGATCTGGTTAGTGTGTATTGATTATAGGTTACTCATAGGGATTTCTATTTGAGTGGGAGAAGTAATGGCAGAAGAAAGTAAACTGAGAATGGAGAAGTTTAATGGTAAGAATTATCAACATTGGAGAATGCAAATAGAGGATTATCTGTATCAAAAAGATCTATACTTACCATTAGGTGGGATTGCAAAGAAGCCCAAAGACATGGATGATGAAGAATGGGAAGTTCTTCATAGAAAGGCTCTTGGATCTATAAGATTGAGTTTGGCATCTATTGTGATATCTAATTTATCACAGGGAAAGTCTACGGTAGAGTTGATGACTACCTTAGCAAATTTGTATGAAAAACCCTCAGCTTCTAATAATGTATATCTTATGAAGCAGTTATTTAATTTGCGTATGCAAGAAGGTGGATCTGTATCTAATCATCTGAATGATTTCCATGGAATTGTAAATCAATTAAGTTCAGTCAATATTATGTTTGATGATGAAATTAAAGCTCTTTTAATATTATGTTCTTTGCCTGAAAGTTGGCATAGCTTGGTAATGGCAGTTAGTAATACTGCATCTACTTCAAATATTTTAAAAGTAGAGGATGTTGTTAGTGTAATATTGAATGAAGAAATTCGTGAGAAAAGCACAGAGGAAACATCAGGGAATGCTTTAAGTTTTGAGAGCAGGGGAAGGCAAAAAGAGAAGAGCAAGAAAGGGAGATCAAGGTCTAAGTCAAAGGTGAGAGGTAGATCCAAATCCAGAAATGGTAGGAAGCCACAATGCTGGAATTGTGGAAAGATAGGTCACATAAACAAAGAGTGCTAGTCAAAGCCTAAGGAGGAAAATCATCATGAAGGTAAGGAAGAAGCAAAAGTTGTAGGTATTGTACAAGATGCTCTTATATTCTCTTTGCATAATAATATAGAATCTTGGTTTTTAGATTCTGGTGCATCTTTTCATGCTACCCCTAATAGAGAATATTTTAGTGACTATGTCCATGGAGATTTTGGAATAGTTTATTTAGGGGATGATAAGCCTTGTAAAATTGTTGGCAAAGGAAAAGTGCAGTTGAAAATGTAGAATGGAAACACATGGGTGTTGAGAGATGTTATGCATGTTCCCAGCTTGAAGAGGAATTTGATTTTTGTAGGAAAGTTAGGGGATGAGGGTTGTACAGTAACTCTCACAGCTAAATCTTGGAAGGTGACCAAGGGTGCACTTGTAATGGCCAGAGGTAAGAGAGTAGGTACTCTCTATTTATGTAATTGTGTTACTGATATTTCTCCTTCTGTATTATCTACTTCAGATGTGGATGCAAAATTGTGGTACTCTAGGCTTGGCCACATGAGTGAGAAGGGAATGTCCATTCTTAAGTAAAAAGGTAAGCTTTTAGATTTGAAAAGCATAGATCTAGATTTTTGTGAGTATTGTGTGTTTGGAAAATAGAAGAGGGTAAGTTTTCTCAAGACTGGGTCAGTAAAGAAGAAGCATAAGTTGTAGCTTGTTCACACAGACGTATGGGGACCGGCTTAGGTTGCTTCTATTGGAGGATCACAGTACTATGTTTCATTCATAGATGATGCTACAAGAAAGGTATGGGTCTATTGTATTAAGAAGAAATCTAATGTATTTGAGACTTATAGGATTTGGAAAGCTATGGTTGAGAATGAAATACGCAGAAGATTGAAGTGCCTAAGATCTGACAATGATGGTGAGTTTTGCAGCTATAAGTTCAACTGGTATTGTTATATGCATGGAATCCATAGGCAAAGGATGGTTCCAAGGACACCTTAGCAAAATGGAGTTGTTGAAAGGATGAACATAACAATAATGGAGTGTGCAAGGTGTATGAGATTGCATGCTAGTTTGCCCTTAGAGTTTTGGGTAAAAGCTGTGGATACTGCAGTGTACCTGATTAACAGAGGACCCTCTACAGCTCTGGATGGTGGAATTCTAGAAGAGGCATGGATAGGTAAAAAGGTAGATCTTTCATTTCTCAAAGTTTTTAGTTGTGAAGCCTTTGTGCACATTGATAAGGAAAATAGAAAGAAGCTGGATGCTAAGTCTATGAGGTGCACATTTATTGGCTATGGCTCTGATGATTTTGGATTTTGGTTTTGGAATCTAGGAACTAACAAGATAATTAGGAGCCGTGATGTTGTTTTTAATGAAAAAGTGATGTATAGTGATCAGCTCAAGAAGCTGAAACAATATGGATAAAGCAATGGAGAATTAGACGAGGTGACAGTCCAAAATGAGCTCACGAGAAAAATTAATCACAGACAGGAAAACATAGAGACTGATGTCGGTCAGGCAGGAACCAATGTCGGCAATACAGAAATCGATGTCGGTCACACAGTGACCAATGTCAGCCAAGATGGAAGTGACGTTGGTCAGGAAGAATCGACGTCAGCTAGTAACAGGCTTGGAGGTGATCGAGGTTGGTCACTGTCAGAGAATTTAGGTAGATAGCATGTTGTGAATGAGTCTCAGACGCCCATCAGGAGGTCAGAAAGGGTAAGTAAACCTCCAATTTGATATTCCCCTTTATTATTCTATTTATTGCTAGCTGATGGTGGAGAACTAGAGAGTTTTGATGAAGCAATATAGGTGGAATCCAAGAAACAGTGGGAGCTAGGCATGAATGAGGAGATTAATTCCTTGAGAGAGAACCAAACATGGGATTTGGTTGACTTACCAGCAGGAAAGAAGACACTGAAGAACAGATGGATCTACAGGTTAAAGGAAGGTGAGAATGGACAGATGAGATATAAGGCCAGGTTGGTAGTGAAAGGATTTGCACAAAAGCCAGGTATTGATTTTGGTGAGATTTTTTCTCCTATTGTTAAAATGACTTCTATACGGGTTGTATTGTCTTTAGTTGCTATTGAGGATTTACATCTTGAGAAGCTTGATGTTAAGACAACATTTTTTCATGGAGATTTGGATGAAGAAATATATATGGAGCAGCTGGAAGGATTTGAGGTCAAAGGTAAGGAGAAGTTAGTGTGTAGATTGAAGAAAAGCTTGTATGGCCTCAAGCAAGCTCCTAGACAGTGGTATCTGAGATTTGATAGGTTTATGACTAAGCATGGCTATATTAGGTGTCAATTTTACCATTTTGTGTATTTTAAGAGATTAGATAATGGTAGATATATTATCTTGTTGTTGTATGTAGATGATATGCTGGTTGCAGGATCACACATGTAGGATATCTCTAAGCTTAAGGTGAAATTAGCTCACACATTTGCCATGAAAGATTTGGGAGCATCAAAGAAAATCCTTGGCATGAGCATTAAGAGAGACAGGAAAAATCACAGGTTGATTCTGTCTTAAGAGGATTATGTGAACAAGGTGTTGAAATGGTTTAATATGTAGGATACAAAACTGGTAAGCACACCTTTGGCTGGACATTTTAAATTGAGTAAAGAACAATGTACTAATTCACATGATGAGGTAGAGTACATGAGTAGAGTTCCATATGCTTCCACAGTAGGGAGCTTAATGTATGCAATGGTGTGTACTAGACCAGATATTGCCCAAGTAGTGGGAGTTGTAAGTAAGTATATGGCCAATCTAGGAAAGGAGCACTGGAAAGCAGTTCAGTGGATCCTTAGATATCTAAGAGGAACCAGTAGTAGGAATTTGTGCTATGGAGGTTTAGATACTTCTATACATGGTCATGTAGATTCAGATATGGCAGGTGATTTGGATGGCAGAAGAAGCACCACAGGATATGTTTTCACTGTTGGTGGAATGGTGGTTAGCTGGATATCAAAGTTGCAGAAGGTTGTTGCCTTGTCAACTATAGAAGCAGAGTATATTTTAGTCACAAAGGCTAGCAAAGAGATGATATGGATGACACAGTTCATGGAAGAGCTTGGAAAGGAGCAAGAGAGTTGCAGACTATACAGTGATAGTTAGAGTGTAATCCATTTGGCTAAGAATTTAGCCTTTCATTCAAGAACAAAGCATATATAGCTTAGGTACCACTTCATAAGACATGTATTAGAGGATGGTGAGTTGAAGCTGGAGAAGATCCATACAGATAAGAACCCTGCTGATATGTTAACCAAGCCGGTAACAAAGGAGAAGTTGAATCTTCATTCAACTTATATTGGTCTTCATGATTGAGTTGAAGATAGATGAGCTAGAAGATGTTGCTGTATAGGTACTGGTGCAGATATTTATCTCCAAGTGGGAGATTGTTAAGGTGTGGAGCTAAAAGCTTCACCAAATGAGCGAGTTTACAAAGTTGTAGGTTTACACAGTCACCGGCGTCGATCAGGAGCGATGGACATCGGTTAAGAGTAGACCAGGAGATGTCGGCATCGGTCATGGATCGGCCGACATCGGTCATAGGAAAATAGGTAGGAACCGATGTCAGTTACTTGTGTGTCCAGAAAGCTATGTCCATGGATAGAATAGAGTGTTTGCATGTTAGGATTAAGTGATAGTCTTAAGTCTGCATCTCTATTTTAAGTAAGACTGTTTAGAGCCCTTGATTAGGAAGTGCATCTAATGACTGTAGTTATATGCTCATGTTTCCTAATTATTATATAATAGGATAGATCTTCTTAGCTTATTGTATGAGAGTGTTGAACAGTACAGAATTGTATATGTGTATCAATCCAAGTTGTTAGAGTTGATTGTAATTGAGAGAGAGAGAGCTCTTGAGGGAAAGAGATCTAAAAAGAGATCTATACATCTGAGAGAGGTGTGGAAGAAAAGAAGTTTCTTCAATTGTATTCCTTTTGTAAAGAGTTTAATACAATTTTGAAGGGTGGTTTCTTGTATCTCTTCTTTTTGCCATATTTTTGATTCTAGTTACTTATATTTCTGGTTTAATTCTGCATTAATTGCTTTCATAGTGTAATCAACATTGTTGGTTGATCCCCAACATTCCTATGGGAATTATAAAGGATAAAAAGAAATAAATGAAAGAAAGTAACATCATATTACACTCCCAATTGGATTCACCATACCTATGTAGCTCAAAAGCATGTTCTCCCTTGATCTATCATCCTTGTATTTGTCAACAATGGTGGTAAGCTCCTCCAATGCCTCAATAACACTCTATAAAACCAAGGCTCTTGATTCCAAATCACTAAATTAGCCTATCAATGAATCTTGCAAGAAAAATCTATGATCAAATGCAAAACATTGTGGAAACAATTTAACAATATAACTTTGTAATATTCAAGCTTAAAATTCATGCCCATGGCCTCTCTATTTATAGATTTTTGAGATTGGTCAGGATCAACCATGACTAGCCATCTCAAGATTGAGATGTTTGGCCATGGATAATCCTAATATTTATAATTAAATCCATAATTATCTTCATCATGACCTTGGAAAAAGGTGTATTGAAGAGGCATGGGAGGCATTAACTAAACATGGGCGACCCATGATCCTGATATTTGTGGCATTTATGGCCTAGAGATGTCTTCCCAAGAAATGATGTCACCTAATGATGTAGTTAATAGAAATCAATTTTTAAAAAGGAATATTCAAAAAATCTCATGAAAAATCCACTTAAGCTCTTTATTTATATTAATTATCCTTAAGCAAGGTTAATCAACATTTGTGCAATTATTTGAAAATTGGCCCTCAATTAATCAAAATGCTTAGAAAGTCATATTACTAGGTCATAATTTGACTAGAGAGGAACTGGAAGGCAATGTTAGATGAGTTGGAGATGTATTCCTATTTAATATTTTTCTAAAATCAAATAACAAAGATACATGATGTGTACTAATAAATTAAAAGAAAAGAGTGATCCAAAGCACTAAATGGTAAAATTGTCATTTTGACTCGAAATGATCTAATCAAAGTTAGTTGGCCCATAAAATGCATTACCCTATTTAGGGATAATTTGACCTAAATTGGCACTTGTAAATGACAATCTCAAACCATTTAGCATGTTTTATGGATTTTGACCTAAAATGTGCATTTGAGTGTAATTTGAGCAAGATTGACAATTTCAACATAAATAGTGTTAGGAATTGGATGTCTACATTTTGCCCCTATTTGAGAAGGCATAGTGAGACACTTAGGTGAAGTCACATCTTTTAAAATAAAATATTTATCGATAATAAATTGTAAAAAAACCCATGATGACCCTTTGAGAGGACATACTAGGATGAAAGAGAAGGATGGACTCTTAAAAAGAGATAGAAAGTGGGAGATTAACCCATGGAATAGATCACATCCAAATGAGCTAATGCTTATACATGTGATTACCATCAATAATCAAAATATAATGAGTTGTATAATAGGCCCCAAAGATGTGGGGAATGGGAAATATACACTCCATAAATGTAAGGCACACACTTTAAACGTACCCAATTTGAGAGTACAAGTTGCATACTTATGTCATTGATCAATCCCAAGACAAGTTGTACACTAAAATATTTACATCATGGAATTTAATGTGGAGATATTAGAACTAGAAAAAGAGAGAGAATGTTCTACTTTAGGAAGGGAAGCACCACTAGAACGGGGTCTCCAAAGAGAATATAATAAGTACTCCAGTAGAGTAGATTTGATCATGATAAAATAGTTTTGCCCTAGTAGGGTGAATCTTGATCATTGATATAGAATAAATAGTGATTTTTCCCTATAGATCTGATTTGATTCAAATATGGTTCATATTTTTTGCCCCAACATGGGCAATTGACAAGCAAAATAGCTCAAGGATATAACAAAAAAGATAGGTTAAAGTGAGCGGGCACAAACATACATATGATGGTGTAATGGATTAGAAAGCCATATAAAACCAAGCATATGAGAATGCACAAAGTGATGAGAGAGATTAAAATAAGAATGAAAATAGCTGATTTGACCTCAATATAAATTGAGTGATGCCTACATAGTTCCATGGACTTATTTTCCAACATGAACTTCAGGCCAATGTAGTTCACCCAGGTTTGGGAGAGAAAGGAATGAGGAATGATGAAAAATTATCAAGAATTGATTAGAATTATAATGTATGAAACGAGATGAACATCTAATCATAAACAAAGAAGCCTAAAATTCATGTTATCTAGAAGCTTATTTCCATATCATGAGCCTAGGTGTTGTAAAGTGTTCTTGAGAATCGTTCATCAGAGTTGATGTTGACATTAAGATGTTGAGACCTGAGCACAAAGTGCTTACTGACAAAAAATAGAGTTACAACAATTTACATTTAAACAAAAAAGCAAAAATAAAGAAAAAGATAAGCATAAATAAACCTAACTTGGAATCAAGATATGGTATTAAGTAGGAATAAAATGTTTTAAAACAAATTCAAGAATGTCTTAATGATATGAGACCAAGATATGAATAATCAAGATCCATGTGGACCATCAAGGCATTCTCGAACACAAAAGAGAAAATCAAAATTAAATAAAAAACTAGATGCCAAAAAAAATAAAATAAACAAAATGATCCTATAATAACATAATAACATAGGATTAAGATATAAACAATCAATATACATGTGAATAATCAAGATGTTCTAAAACACAAAAGAGATAAGAAAAAATAAACAAGGAAACACAAGACCAAGATGCAATAAGAAGTAATAAAAAGAGAAAAGGAGAAGAAATAAAAGGATAGGTGTGAAATCACAAAAAAACACCAATAAAACTCAAATAAACACACACAAATAAAAACCAAGTTAGTATGGTTTAAAGACAAATGTGCATTCATGTGTAATAAAGTGTTACTTTCCACCACATCATAACAAAGAATAATGACATGATAATTATTCGCTAATTAAAGAGGAACAATGACAAAAGAAATGGGGGAAGAGAAGAAAATAAAGGGGTTGTTCAAGCTGAATCTAGATGTATAAAACAAGGGGATGCTACCTATATAGCTCCATAGATTCATATTCCAACATGAACTTCAGGCCAAATGTAGTTCTCCCAAGAAATGGTATAGCAGAAAAATGATGATCAGACTAGCCTCATTAATGTTATAGAAGAAATGAAAGATACAAAAAACAAATGAGAATGGTCTAGAAAACAAGAAGCTGATGAGATAAGAAAGAATGACCTTACAAAATGGTAAGTGCATGGGACAAGATGAAATGAACTAGTGTTTTTGTGGTTGTAAAATGACAAGAGCATAAGAGTAGAACGGGAATGTACAAATGTATAAAAGCATGAGATAATGCTTTTATCCTTTTTTGGATCATGTTTTTATGTTTTTGGTATTTTCAAAGTGTTTCTCATGTTTTTTGTGTTTTTGGGATAAAACATGCACAAGGTGGGACCATCTAGTTGAGGAGATGAACGTCCTAAGTCTAGAGGTTTTAATAAAATAGATAAGCTAGATATAATATCCCATGCTCATAAATCAGTGAGAGTGAGGTTCTTAATAAAATTAAAAAGAATAAAAAATATAGGAACTAAGAACATGTGGCTATTCACTTGTCTAAAGCTGCATAAGAATCTCCTAGCTAAATTACTTTATAGAACTACTATTGAAGATGTTCATAATGTTCATGAGACATAATCAAGATCATAACTGGTTAAGGGATAAAAATTGTTCAATATTATAAAATGTCTTAGATAAAATAAAGAATATGCTTCTTAAAGAGATCGATCGATAATGGGATGAAGAATATGTTCAGAGTGTCAAGGGTTCAAAGCCTTTACTATCAGGATTCATGAAAAGTGAACCAGGGTAGTATAAAATATGTTCAAGGTAAGATAAAAGTGTGGGATAAAATTATGATAACACAAATTTCCCCTAAGTTATGGGTCTTATAGATAATGATTCAAAGTTGTTTATGCATAGAAACTCTTAAGGTGTTGATGTTCATAGGCTATGAAAGTTATTCACCATTAGGTTTAACTAGTCAATATGCATCGGATCCATAGTTTGTCATGACAATATATGGTCCTAACCAATTAGGCTGAAACTTGCCTTTCTTTTTGGGTTCAAAATTTGTGTTCTTTTGTTTCTCTTTCAAAACTAAGTCACCAATCTCAAATTATTGAGGGAGAATATTTTTATTTTATCTTCTCTATAATCTATTCTGATAGGCTTGCATGTTTTCTAGGGAAAACAAATGCTTACCATCAAGAAGCTCTAGTTCATGCAGTCATGAGGTTCTATAATCTGCATTATCTTTAGTGTGCTCTAGTGATATTCATAATCATGCGATCTCAATCTTGACTAAGATGATAGATTTAGTTCAAAAAACAAGGGAGTATGGAGTAGCTCCAGTGGGGGTACAATGATTGGTTCTATAAGTCTAAAGGGTAGGAAAGAGTTGTAGGTGCCAATTACAGCTAGCATAATTGAAAATCTTCTTTAAGATGGCTAGAATGGTTTTATTTGATGCCTTAGCTTATCCATTTCCTTGTGGGTTATATGGAGTGGATTTATTGTGCTTGATCTTGAATTTTGCATAAAGAGATTTCACATCTTGGTTCACAAAGGATCCACCATTATCAAATATAATATGAGTTGGGATGCCATATCGATATATTATATGGTAATGAATGAATTTGGCTATTTGTTTCTCAGTAATATAAGTGATAGGAATAGCCTCAATCCACTTATTAAAGTACTCAATTAGAGTCAAAATGTGTTTATGGCCATCTGAAGATGTCAAGTTAATTTTCCCAATGAGATCGAGACCCCATGTTGAGAATGGCCATGGTGTTGTAATCAACTGTAATGGTAAGGAAGGTACATGTATCAAGTTGCCATGCTATTGATAAGAAAAACTCTTCTTTATATAATTACAAGCATCTATCTATATTTTGGGCCAATAATAGCCTATTATGAGAAGTTTCTTTGCTAAGACTACACCATTGGTATGGGATGCGCACATTCCTTCATGAACCTCTTTTAGTGCCAGCTTGGATTCTCCCAAATATAGATAATGAAGAAACATTCCATCATAGCCTTTTGTATAAAGTGTGTTTCCAAGGAGGATATAAAATGTTAGGTGATGAAGGAATAGTTTTTGTTGGTTTTTGGAAAGATTGGTGGGAAATACATGACTATGGAAATAGTTATAAAAATCTTGGTACCATGGTATCTTAGGTGAGGGATTAATATCAACAATGGTGCATATCCTCTCTAAATTTGATATAATATATGTCAATTGAAGAATATTTTCAATTAATAAATGATACTCTTTAGCACTATCATGAATTTGAGTCATGGAACCAATTGTTGCCATGGCATTGGTAGATCTATTGTTGACTCATGAAACTTGCTCAAATTATAGAGATTTAAAATATGTTTTGAGTTCATTGACAATTTGTTTATAAGGAACAAGATTATCATCTCTTGTTTGATACTGATCAGTTATCTAATTTATGATTAGCTATGAATCTCCATAGATATTTAAGATTTGAATGTCCCATTATATGTCAAGATGGATCCCTACAACTAATGCCTCATATTCAACCATATTTTTTATACACTAAAATTGTATATGGAAAGCTTTGGGGATCAAATCCCCCTATGGCATGATCAACAATATGCTAGCTATAGATCTTTAAGATGTGAAGGATCCATCAAAATAGAGCATCCACTATTCAGGTTCTTGTGATTCTTGTTCTATCATCATGATAGAATCATCTAGAAGGTCAAAGTTGAGAGGTTGAGTAGCCGTAATAGGAGCTTCTACAAGTTGGTCCACAAGAACTTGTCCTCTGATTACCTATTGATTTTGGTACTCAATATCAAACTCACTAAGGAGCATAATCAATTTAGCCATGCATCCTTAAAGAGATGCTTTGGATAAGAGGAACTTGAGAGGATCTACCTTGATGATAACAATAGTTTTGTTATTTAGCATATAATGTCATAATTTTTGAGTGACAAACACCATAGCTAAACATGCCTTCTCAATAGGCATATAAATATGTTCATAGGATACCAATGTGTGGCTTAAATAATAAACCATGTGTTCCTTATCATAATCATCATGCTGAGTCAAAAGTGCCCCTAGTGCATGATCCATGGTTGATATATAAAGAAGCAGTGGTTTTCCTTGTGTTATAGGTCATAAGACTGGTGGATTGGCCAAATATGTTTTAAGATTTGCAAATGCTATCTAAAAATATTCATCCCACTGAAATGTTACCCCTTTCTTTAAGAGATGGGTAAATGGGTGGTAATTATCTACTAATTGAGAAATAAACCTACGTATAGACTGTATCTTACCTTATAGACCTCGCAACTGTTTAAGATTGTTTGGTGGAGGAATTTCCATAATAGTGGTGACCTTTTTAGGGTCAACTTCAATCCCTTATGATATAATGAGCCCTAGAAATTTTCATGATGTGACTCCAAAGACACATTTCTTAGGATTCAAGTGGACTTTATATGCACAAAGCCTCTTAAATATTCTTCATAGAGTGTCAAGGTGTCTAGCTCTTATTCTTGATTTTGATAGTATATCAACAACATAGTTCTCGATAATGCCATGCATCATGTCATGGAAGATGACAATAATTACACACTAATATGTGGCTCCAACTTTCTTCAAACCAAATGATGCGACTTGGTAATAGAATGTCCCCTATGGAGTGGTGAACATGGTCTTATGTTAATCTTCAAGTGCTATCTTGATCTGATTTTAATCAAAGAATCCATTTATTAAGGATAATATCTCATACCCAATAGTTGAGTTGATGATCATGTCGATGTTGGGTAGAGTAAAATCATCTTTAGGGCATGCTTTGTTGATATCTTGAAAATCAATACAAACATGTATTTTTGGGGTCTTTTTACTTACTGGCACTATGTTAGAAATACATTAAAAGTAGTCCAGTGGTCTGATAAAATTGGCTCCTAAAAAATTTTCTAACTCAACCTTAACCAAAAGGGTGATGTATGGATGCATCTTTCTCAAATTTTGCTCGACTAGTTTAGTATCAGGGTGAACAACAAGATGTTGTACAAATAAATCTGGTCTAAGCCTATCATGTTAGGGTATGCCCATGTAAATATGTCTATATAATATATAATAATTTATATAATATGTTCATGTTATGCTTTAGTAAGAGAAGTTCTAAGATAAATAATTTTAGGATCCTCATGGGTTCCTAAATTCAATTCTATTGTGTTTTCCATAAGGAGTGTGGATCCATCTTCTAGAATGGTAGGTAGAGTATGGTCATGATCATTTTATTCTACTATATCTTCTTGTTATTCCTCCTAAATATTTAGATAATTTGAAGAATCAGAATCTACCTTCTTAGGTAAAGGCCAATTGGCAAAAACCTCTGAAAACTCAAGAGTAAGATTCTTAGATATTTGATGTTGTTTTAAAGATATGCTTGTACTAACTATGGAACCTGGGCTAGATGGAATTTTTACATCCTGAGGGGATGAGCAAACTTTCCTACTTGGGAGTGCCTAAAACAGGTTTTCACTCAAAGGCTTATCTTTTTCTTTACTTTTTCCCTGATGAAAATTTGCCTTAAATAGGTTTTCACTTGAAGATCTCAATGTTTGTTCTTTATTATGACCAAGAAAGTTTGCCTTCTCTCTAAAGTAGGTAGAAGAATTCAATGAAAAATCAAAGCCCTGCTTATGATCACTAATGAGTAATGCATCTCATAGGCCCATGTATTCTGCAATTGATTGTTCATTTTGAAACTCATCGAGTAATATGATCAAATGTTGTTGATCCCAATCTATGAGTCTAAGATGGTAAAGGCATAGGTTATAGTGATGGTTTACTTTAGGATGGGAAGCACCAATGGTAAAGATATAATGTCTTACTTGAAGAAGGGAAACACCACTAGGATGGGTTTTTGCTTTAGGATGGGAAGCTCTAATAGGACATATTTTTGCTTCAAGATGGGAAGATCCAATAGGTGTTATGGTAAATATAGAATTTGAATTAAAAAATTTTGAATCAACAAGCTCATCAAAAATGCTATAATGAGATGTTGTGTCACTATTAAGAGTATCATTACTAGTCACTTTGGAAGAGTCACTACCAAATGTTATGAGGTCATCCTATAGTGGTTTAAATCTAAAACCATGATTCCAATTGACAACTCTAGTTGATAAGGCTTGTAAAATTCCTTACGCCTATGGGCCAAGGCCTTTCCTTGTATAATCAAGATGATCCATTATCATATTTGGGATAGGATACTTTGGATTCTAAAAATAATTAACAAGGCCTTCAGAATATAACCAATCTCCCTCAATAAAAACCTCTTGATCTTTCTTTCGTGCAATTGTCGATACAAAAACCATAGGAGGTTTTTGTTGCTTATTCTTTGGTTTCCAAATCTGACCAATTCTATTAGGAGTTTGGGATGTTTTAGGTTTACCAAATATTTTAAGGGATTTTGGTAATATTGAAATATGGAAGATGTCCTTTAGATGGTACTTAGAAATGCCTATGTCTTTAATAATAACTTGTTTGGCCAGAGCTATAGGAAATGGATCAATCCAAGTGGAGGCTAGATCACCAAGGTCTATATAATTAGATGGAGATGGATGAGAAATGATGGCTTTATTCTTCTTTGTAATGAATTTAGAACTTGGGCAATAGTTATAATTATGAAACTCTGCTTCAAGTTGTTTTTAGTATTGGTATAGATACTAATCAATAGGAATAGTAACCTTGATTCCATCATGGGGAAATTTAAGGCATTGATGAAGATTAGATGGAACTACTTATACTTCATAGATCCAAAGATGACCAAGAAGCATATTATAAGGAAGATCAATATCCATAATATGGAATAATGTGTGATAATAAATATACCCAACCATGACTGGCAACCAAATTATACTAGATGACTCCCTCTCGATGTTGTCATAATCCTTTATTGTAATAGTTTTTGGCTAAATATCTTTATCCATGTAGCCCAATCATCTCACCAATTTAAGAGATATGATGTTCAACCCTAAACCATTATCTATAAGAACCTGCTTGATCTTATGACCCACAATGATTATCTCAATATATAGTGGGTTATTGTGGTTTGGGCTGAGGGTGGACATGTCCTTTTGATCAAATGTGATTTTCTAAAATGAAAAAAAATGTCTAACTAGGTTCTGGAATTGATCAAGGTTTATATCACTAGGCACAATAGACTCTTGTAAGAGTTTGTTGACGATGGTTCTATGGACATTAGATGTCTACAAGAGTTCTGAAAGAGAAATTTATGTAGGGATTTTATCTAATTGATCTAATAGACTATAAGGCCTTTGAACTATGGATTGAACTAGTTTAGTCTATATTGGGATATTATTCAGCTTTGGAACCTTGGCATAATGTTCTCATTGGGTTTTATGAAAAAAATGGGTGAAGGGACCTAGATGGTAATTCATGGGCATCTAGTTACAAATTCACAGCCTAGAGGTGGCAAGGAGTTATTATAATTAGAAGAGGGAGGAAAAGTGCCTTAGATGGTGACTCGTGGGTGATTAATAGTATTGTGACAATTTTGGGTCAGTGAGGAGCCTTTATAAGAAATGCACTATTATTCAGGATTAGTAACCCATGCAAATGGAGTAACAACATGATGATGTGAACCTGACATGGTATTACTTGGGGGAGAGGGTGTTGACCCTATAATGATGGGTCCCATATTATGAGGAACATGAGATTGGCCACATAGCTTCATAGTAATAGTGGTAATGTGGGTTGAAAAAATGCATCCCATAGTGTTGTTATAGTCATAAGGTACATTATTAGTGTGGTCATTATGATCTCAATTATGCTCATTATGATTCTAACCTTATTATTGGTTCTGATTCTACCTCTAAACTTGATTGTGACCATTTTGATTGTTTCTTGGTTGTTATGGATCATGTCAAAGAAAGGGGTCTTTGTAGATTCCCATATCCTGATTTATGTCCTGATTAGGGGCCAATTTAATTTCTAGTTCACCACTTTCAATAAAGTCCTCAATAAAATGTCATAATTGAATGCAATGATATGCACTATGACCAGAAATCTATTTGTACCAATCTAGTTTTGGTTGATCTTGAGGAAATATCTTTGATACTAGCCATATAATTAAATTAGATACAATGAGCTTTTGTAACACTATTTTAACCAATTATCTTAACTTGATAAAGACTCTAAAATTGATATGAAATGTCCTTCATGGAGGTTGTCCATACAAAGTAGGTAGTGGATTTGAGGGAGTTAATTTTACATTTGGATGAGGCATAGTCTGTACCATTTATATATGTCTTATTTATGTCACCCCATTTCCAAACATGTTCTTATTTTTGTTAAATCCCTTAGGCTTATCCTATATAACTATTTGAGCCAATGATTTACCCTGATTAGATGCTTGACCTTACACAAAAATCTTAATAAGGCCCTTAGTAATAAGAGCCTTCTCAATCTGCACTCCTTTGTCAATAATTTCTTTGAATGAGTTAGCACAAGCTAAGTGTAGATTATGAACAAATTGAGGATGCAAATTCTATGCAAAGATATCATCCAACTATTTGTCTAGTAAATTATGTTAAAATTAGCCTTCCAATGCTCTCCACCTTTGCAGATATGTAATAAAACTTTCACCATCATGATGCTTGGCTTTGTATAAGTCAAAAATGGTCAATTCATATTCTATGTTATATGAGAAATTGTTAACAAACTTTTTTGATAAGTCATTCCAATCTGTAACTGATCCCTTGGGTACTTTAAGTATCCAATCAAGAGATTTTCCCACTAAACTTCATGAAAATAGTCATAGTAAATACTCGCTACTATAAGCAACCTCTTGACATAAGATGAAGAATGATTGTATGTGTTCACATAGATCTCCTTTCCATTTTTATTTTTCAAATTTGGGTGCCTAAAAATGAGGTAAAAAGGGGTTTTGGAGAATAGATAAGTCAAATGATATGGGCATATCTCATCAAATTTGTACTTTTTGACTCTATTATTCATCTCCAATCTTTGGACAATTTCCTTCATAGAATTCCATTCTTGCATGTTTGGTGTATTTGTGGATTAGATAAGATGCTATTGGGGTGGAATGTGCCCCTAGTTTCATTGTTGTTGGGGTGGAATGTGCCCCTAGTTTTTTTGATGTTGGGGTGGACTATTCCCCTAATTTTGTTATTATTGGGGTGGAATGTGCCCTTGGTTTTGTTCCTGTTGGGGTGGAATGTGCCCCTAGTTTTGTTTCTATTAGGGTGGAATGTGCCCCTATTTTTGTGTGGATCTATAAGGAGCGTATACCTTTTGATCCATGATTTGGTTATGATTTGCTGCTTGAGTTGAGAACATAGGTCATTAATTCTTGGATTGTATAATATTACCTGAATTTGGCTATTTCACACTTTGTTGATTTTGGAAATTTCTATGTTTATTTACCAATCTTTGGGTTGGTTGAAAAGAACTAGCCAAATTGTCTTGAGGTATTTCTTCAATTCAAACTAAATGTTTGGGTTTCTGAGTTTGTAAAGTAAAAAGAGGTTCTTGATGATTGAAGAATGTATATTCCATATCAAATGGAACACTTTGTAATGTTTCTTATGAATTTAACTATTCATTTAAATTACCTTGATCTACTATGGTAATGTCTTCATAAAATATTTTTTTCATACTTTTGAACACATTTCTTTTTTCTTTCAAAGCATTATTGTGAATTGAAGTGGTAACTAGGGAGTCAATTAAGTCTACAGCAAGTTGATCTACATATTGTTGAATTATTATCTTGATCTTAGCTATAAGATTTGGATTTGTAGGTGTTGACTCTGTTTGTATTTCCTTTCCTTTGTTAGAGGAAGAAGGTATGTTCATTTTTGCAAAATCTTGTTTTTGCTATCATTGTTGTCCTTCTCTAACTAGGGTATGCAAATTTTTTGTAGGAAAGGCAGAAGGTGATCTAACACCTATATATATCAATCTAAGAAGGTATTCATCTTGATCTTCTTGGGTTGATATCCATTGTAATCATCTTTGGATCCTACTATTATAGGGATATCATAAAAAACAATGGGGTTATCTTAACCATCATAAAATTGCTCATCTTCATAACTAAGACCATAAGAGGCCCCACTATGAGTGAACCTTTGAGTCATGTCTAAAAATATTTGTTTTGTGTGTTTGACTAACTTTGGATGAATACTTCAACAACCAATCAAAGTATGTTTTGCCTCTCTTTTTAAACAAATAACCAAGGTTCCAATGAGACTATAAGGGAGGGTGGTCCGAAACCATGCACAATTTAGAAGATTTGATTCATGAGTTTACTCAACCTTTGGTAAAGTTAAAATCATATAGATCATAAGAGAGTAAGGTAACTCAAAGACCCAAGGTGAAAACTAGTACACCAAAGCTTAGATATTTGTAATACGCTTGTAATGTAAAATCTAGTTTCAACTTTGACAATTTGACCTAGAAGTTTAGAGGAAATCTATTCAGATTATGAAGAATATAAAATGAACTAAGCAACTCAAGATGTAAAAACATGCGTGAATCACTAAGTATAAAGCTAGGACCAAGTAGGATAAAATATGTTCTAGAACACAAAGCATGAGTGATACACAAGATGACTTGAGTCCACCAAGATGATATATGATTTTGAGTCTTAATAAATGACCTTCAATCCAAATGGAAAATTGAACCCAAGTTAAAACAAGCTTAGTGTGAAAATGGTGAAACCACTTTGACACACCAACCCTTAGAACTTAGAAAGGTTAAATTTTGAATGTGGATTATAAATGAAGGATTTAAACAAATTGGGTAAAAGATCTAGACTCAATTGGGCAACATGATTGTGCCAAAGTGGATGACATGACACAAATATTTTGATAATAATTTGAACAAGGGAAAGGTTAATTTTCCATTTGGATAGCGTAACACCTCCTTTACTCAATAAAATTAAGGACAATGTGATTTGGTTAATTTATTTTGAGTTAACAAGTAGTTTTAGACACAAATTAAGACCAAGTAAGCTAATGACAAAAAATAAATGTCTTAAGTCTAAACTGATAAGGTATGGCAAACTGGGGTCTACTAAACTAGCAAGGTTTCAATAATTTTAGGGAAATCAATTACACAATGACTTTTACATCAAATGATGTAAAAAACAAACATGGAAATTGGGTGACCATAACATTGGCTAGTTGTAAAAAGGTCTAGTCCTTTTTATAACCACTACATCCTGCTATTCACTTAGTGTAGTGTGATGTCCAAATACAGATACATCCTATGTGAAACTCCAAAGGATTCAAATGAATTCAATGCTAGGAAGTAAAACCCCAAGTCAAAGCTTCCCTAAATAACTTATGGGAGGTAATGACATCCCCTCGCAAGCCAAGCTTGCATGAAAATAAAGAAAGCATAAAATAGAAAGACTTTAGGGTTATTTTCAAGATCACCCAAAATTTGTGTGAGTATTTAAGGAGTGATTTAGGCAAAATTATTTCTAAGCCTTATAATAGGCTATTTGAAATAGGAATGGTGCTTTTGATTCTAAGGATTCCCTAAAGAGGACAAATGGAAGAGCATACATACAACATTCCTCTTTTTGCCAAATAAAACCTAAGTAAACAAATATTGTAAAAAAGAATTGACAAGTGTGTTTAATTTTAAACCCAAATGAAATATATGGTGGTGTTCATTTGACCCCTTGGTCTTCGTTGCAAACTTTGAAAACATTCACTAAAACATCTAAATTCTTTGTTAAACACCAAAAAAAAATTATTAATTGATTTTTAATCATGCAAAGGTAATTTAAACATGTTTTAAGAAAATATCAAGCTTGGTCTTACAAAAAAAATGTTAGCATGTACTTTAGCTTTGAAGCTCTTTTTAACTTGAAATAATGATCTTTAGAAAAATAGCTCTCAGGTCTGTGTTTTAAGAAAAACATAGTGATCGACATTAGTTATTACAACTAACGATGGTTACTTTAGCTAATCAAGATCTAACTGATGTCAATTTTACTAACTGATGTTGGTTAATCTAAGTAACTGATGTCAGTATTACTTACTAATGTCAGTTACTACATAAAACTGTGGCAAACAAAAATGGCAAAATAAAGTTAGAAAATCAATTTTCAAGAGTTTTAAGGTTCTAAATGAATGTTTTAAAGTTTCAAAATGATCTTATTCAAGTGTGAAATATATCTTATCCCATCGGGCATGCCAAGATGTAGAGAGGAGTAAAAAAAAATAGTCAAGCATTAATCCATAAATAATAAAACATGTATAAAGAATTAACCAACTAAGCCTATCTATTCTTATAGGAATTAAAAAGGATAACAAGAAATAAATGAAAGAAAGTAACATCATATTACCTTCCTAAATAGATTCACCATACCTATGTCACTTAAAATCATATTCTCCCTTGATCAAGCATCCTTGTCTTTGTCAATAATGGTGGTAAGCTCCTCTAATGCCTCAAGAACACTCCATAAAACCTAGGCTCTTGATTCCAAATCACTAAACTAGCCTATCAATGAAGCTTACAAACAAAATATATGATCAAATAAAAAATCTTGTGGAAACAATTTAACATTATAAATTTTCAATATTCAAGCTTAAAATTCATGTTCATGGCCTCTCTATATATAGATTTTTAATATTGGTCAGGATCAACTATGACCATCCATCTCAAGATTGAGATGTGTGGCCTTGGATAATCCTAATATTTGGAATTAAATCCATAATTATCTTCATCATGACCTTGGAAGAATGGGAATTAAAGAGGCATGATAGGCATTAACTATGCATGGGTGACCCATAATCCTGATATTTATGGCATTTAAAGCCTAGGGATATCTTCCTAAGAAATGATGTCACCTAATGATGCAGTTAATAGGAATCAATTTTCAAAAATAAATATTCAACAAATTTCATGGAAAATCCACTTAAGCTCTTGATTTGGATAAATTATCCTTAAGCAAATTTAATCAACATTTGTGTAATTATTTGAAAATTGGCCCTCAATTAATTAAAATGGTCAGAAAGTCATATTACTAGGTCATAATTTGACTGGAGAGGAACTCGAAGGTGATGTTAGATGAATTGGATTTGTATTCCCATTTATGATGTATCCAACACCAAATAACAAAGGTATGTGACGTGTACCAATGAATTAGAAGAAAAGAGTGATCTAGATTACTAAATGGCAACATTGTCATTTTGACTTGAAATGATCTGATCAAAGTTAGCTGGCCCATAAAATACAATACCCTATTAGGGGATACTTTGACCTGAATTGGCACTTGTAAATGACAAGTTTGAACCATTTATCATGTTTTATGGATTTTGACCTAAAATGTGCATTTGAGTGCAATTTGAGTAATATTGACAATTTCAACACAAATAGTGTTAGGAATTGGATGTCTACAATTCGCAGTTCTAAGTGATCATATTTTAGAGAAGTATTTGAGCCTATTTACCCTATGTTAAAGCATAAAATAATTTTTTTATGACCCTAAGGTCATGAGGTTTTTTAATATGTATTTTTTTTCCATGGTTGTTTTGAAAAATTGAGTATATACCTCAGTTGATCAAAATAAAGTTTCTATATATGTGCAAGCCTTTCATGAAAAGTGATTTGAGTAAGGGATCAAGTGGTGATTGGACATAAAAGGTTTTATAGACATAAATTTTAGTTTAATAAGGTCTATTGGAGTGGTGTATGATATTTTCCTACTATTTTATGTGTTTGGATATGCTTCAAGAAATATCAAAGGGTAATGTGTTGTTAAGAAGGCCCATTAGATCTCAATAAGCCTAAAAGAAAAGTAAGAGCTAATTGATGTATGGCCGACCTATTGTAGTGATTGATTCATTATTAAGGAATTTTATTTTAATATTATAAGACTTATTAGTTTCCAACCTAAGTTATTTGAATTTGTATCTGACTAAGAAATTTATGAGAAAGTGACTTGTATAAAAGCAAGGCAGTTTAGGTTTATTTTGTGTGAACTAAGGGAATGCTTAGAGGATTCTAAGTGTGGGAGAATAGAAGAGGATAAGTGAATTATATATATAATTTTTGATAATAATAAGGCCATTCAAACCATAATATAAATTTTATGAATATATAATAGAGGTTTTGCATATGAGGATCAAGGTCAGAAGACCTAATCAAGCCATGAAGAGGGCTATTTGAGCAAAGAAGGCTGAAGGTCAGTTTGAGAAGGGTTAAAGTGATTAAAGAGATAAAGGATTAAATCATCATCTATTGTATAAGAGATAATGTTTTCTAAAGGTGATCAAATAATTAGGTGACTGAGTTGGTGTTGAGTCATCTAGGGGGTTGGTGCCTCCTTGTAAGTGAATGATTTCTAAAAGCTAGTTGAGTTGATGTTCCATGTGAAGTTGGTGATTCACTAAAGATTGATGTTTATATTATATTAATTTATTCCATTTTATTCAATAGTGATTTTTATACACTTATAGGGTTTCCCATGTATATTTGTGTTCATGTGTTTCATTCTTTTATGATTTGATGCTTATGCTTGATAAGATGTACATGTTTGTTATAATGATTCATGTATGGTTAAGTAAAATTGAATTAATTTTTTTTAAGACTGATTCACACCCCCTCTTATTCATCTTGTTTCCAATACCATCCTCAATGATACTATGGCTATCTAAACTCATCTTAACCATCCTAAAACTATTCTAAACCCATACTTCACCATCATATGCTTATCCTAAACCATACTTAATTATCCTTACCTATCCAAACCCATCCTTATCCATTTAATCCCAAACCCATAATTAAATATCCTTATCTATTTAATACCAAAGACATCAAAACCTATATTTATCAATCCAATCTTTGCCATCATACAACCATCCTTTTTCCATTTTTTACCTTGTTAAGGAAGTGGAAAAATCTTTAGATATGTTCTTAGAAACATATTGGTGTATATTTATAATATTTTTTTGATCACTAGACACTTGTTTCTTAAGTCTCATGTTCCTTGGATTCATCATCTTAATTCCCATACATTACTATTCATTCATACTCCATACATAATGTATCCCTTCCATCATGTATCTCTCTCTTCCTTGGTGCTATAATATGTTTTCCATTTTATAGTATTTCTTGTATATACATATATAAATATAAAAAAATACAAAAGCATTCCAATTTATTTAAAAAAATAAATCAAAACAAAAAAGTAATAAAAAAAATATTGTCCTTAGAAATGTACCCTAGTCATCTATTATAAGGATTACACATCAAACAATCATCATTGTCAAACATCTCAAAATTTTAAAGGGTTCTACTCTAAGCCAAGTAAATCTAAAAAGTCATTTTATTTATTGTTTTTATAGTGATTTTATTACTTGTTTATTATTGACTTTCTTGTTTATACATGTTTATTTTTACTTATTTACTTCCACAATGTTTGTTTACTTCCTTGTTTTTTTACTTACGTGGTTTTCTTTGTTGCACACAATTTTTATCTTATATTAATTAATGTTTTATGTGTCTAGATCACTATGCACATTATGAATGGTGTTATTATGATCTTCCGTATCATGATGCACTAAGAGCATTTGTGTATATTATCATGCACAATATCAAAATTTAGGTTGATCAACTGTTATTAGTTATTAATGTTGGAATTATTTTTAGAACTCTAAGTAAAGAAAATAAACAAAAGTAACTATCAATCCATCTCAAATTCTTATATAAAGCATCTATGTGCCATCTCATACCAATCCATTATGGTTACTCCTTGAAGGACCCATGCCCTATTGAGAATACCAACCCACAATGTGCTTAGAGGGTGTATTTCATTTTGTATTTCACACACATTTATAATTGACATTATTATAATATTAAATGGATACATATCCATCTAAAACACACTGATTAACATTCATAATCCCATAACAAAGAACATACATTTATTCAACCTCATCATTTATATATAACTAATCATTCTAACATGGTTTCATTCTTATTTTTGGTACCTTTGTTTTGGTGTAAATAAGAGATCAAATAGAGTCATGAGTCAAAATTAATTCCCTCTAGAAGATGGCCACTACAAGTGCAAAATAAAATAGCCACTATTTTGAATGAATTAACCACTATGTTGAATGAATTTTCCATTTTATAACAAATTAGCTACTACACTCAACAAATACACCATGATAAATGCTAAATTCTCTATTTTTAGAATGGTGAATTCATTTCTCTCTCCTTTTCTAAGCATATTATTATACAATACTAAATTTTTTGTACTATACATCTTATAATCACCTTTATCTTCCATCTATCCATATTCAATCCATGTTATCCAATCATACGATCCATCACCATTAACCTATGTAGTCACTTAACTTATTTGTGTATACTTACACATCATTCATCCCCAATAATTAATTAATGTTTCCATTCAATCTCCTACACATGTCAATTGGGACTAAAAAAATCACAACATCCATCATTTCTCCATCAAATATATATCTAAATCTATCACTCACTCACTCAATCAATAAATTAGTTAATCTAATTCAAGATCACAATTTATCATCAGGATATATCATTCACACATCTACTCCTATGAACCCTAATTCAAGGGGCACCTCAAATCATGAAACCTATCTCAAGATATATCAAAATATAATCCACTCCTTTCATATATCATTAATTGGGTAAAATCAATCCATAATTTCATCTAATCATAATGTGAAATCATTAGATTAAGTGTGTTAATAACATCCTTAGTTAATCTTACATTATATTATAACTTTACATCTCTTTCTAAATTGGTATAACTACATTAGCCTGAGGTATATTCATAAAATCTAAGAAATGCTCAAGGACATGGAGTATTTGGGGTTAGTTTGGCCACCATCATCCTATTGTTTCCAAAATTAGCTCAGCTTGTTTTTAGAACAACCCCTTGTGAAACTTGTCTGTTTCACCCTTTGTCTCTCTAAGTCCATTTTTGAGACAGGTTTTTCTCATTCTTGTATTGGCTCAATTGACACCATTCAAAATTTGTAACATCTTTTCATTACATTTTCCCCAAAACATGAAATTTTTTACGATCTCGATGTGACTAAGGGACCAAAATTTGGATTTTTTATAGTTAGTTTTTTTCTTCTATTTTTGTGCATGAGCGGCAATTTTTGCCGTCAGTGCATTTTTTCTTCCAACATGCAAGAGCAAAAAAATTTGCTGCCCCTGCATCTGGATGTGCAAAAGTGGAAAATTTTTCCACCTCTACATTTTTCCTCTTTTACATGTAGGAGTGGCAAATTTTGTTGCCCCTACATGTCCTTTCATTTTTCCAGTGTAAGGGCGGAAAATTTTACTGCCCTTGCACTACCTCTATTTTCACATGCAACATTTATTACCATGCACACTGAGTGGTCAGGGTCATTTTTTCCCCCATTTAATCCATTTTCACCTCATTTTGATTCATTCCTTCCTCTCCTCCTACCTTCTGCCTCCTGATGATCCAGTGAATGGATAAAAGTGCATTTTGGTAGATTTGAGCTTGCAGCGCGTGTGGTTTTCCAGGTAGGTTTTATTTTTGGTGTTTATTTCTTTTCCTTTCCTCTCTTTAATTTTATTTCTCAATTTTGTTTTTAGTTTTCCTTTCTTCCCCTAATGCCATCAACCCACTCCTATTTTCTCCTCCCACCGATCTCTCTCTCTCCCTTCTCCATCGACCTTCTATCATTCTCCCCATGCTGGGATGGAAAAATTCATAGCCCTCCTCTCTCATAGATCTCCTATGGTCTTACTTGTTAAGGGTGGAAAACTCACTGCCCCAACCTTGCCATTCCCCACCTCTTGCATTGGTGGTGAAATTTGCCATCGATATAGGTTCTTTTCCACTTATCTACATCGGCGGTGAAATTCACCGCTAACGCAGGTCGAAAGTGCAAGGGCAGTGAATTTTGCTTCCCTTGAACTTTCCTATGAAGTAGGCATGGGTGGTGAAATTCACTGCCCATGCCTTTTTTTCTCCCCCTTACATGCAAGGGTGGAAAAAATTTCCACCCGTGCATGCAAACCATTCCACATGCTAGGGCGGTGAATTTTTCCACCCTCACTTTTTTCTCCCAATTTCTCTAACTCTAGGGAAATTTTCATCTTTTTCTTTTTTTCACCTCCTCCCCTTTTTCCTCTCATTTTTCCTCTCATTTTCTGACTCGGCCCTATCAAGTTCCCTTCCTTGGTCATGATCACCCAATGTGCAAATTCCCCAATTTGCCCAGTTTTCCCTAATTACATGATCATGATTATCATTGTAGTACCCCCTAAAGATTCTCGTTCATCAGCACCCACTCAATCAAGACTAGTTCCAATGTCTAAAACTTCTCTAAAGAAGTCAAAGGCCATGAAGTACCAATACCAAGGCATTTTTCTGATCACCTAAATCACTTCTAATGTCAACAAATTAGAGACATAGAGATCAGCCACGTGGATATGGCCGAGTTCATAACTAGAACCAAGGTGATGAACTTGAGCTCCAAGATGAAAAGGATAATCGAAAGCAAAATTCATCTAGTTAACTCTTTCCCAGTAGCAACACATCAGATAGAGTTTGTCCTCCAGTGTGCCTAATTTTATAATGAAGAGACCAGATCAGTGTCAGATGCTAGCAACAACATGGTAATTTGGCTAGATCCCAGATTTATTGATAAAGTCTTCATGTGCCCTCCTTCTGCTGAAGTGTTGAGAATCAACTTCATCGAGGCATAAAGAGAGTATGACAAGGATCTTGAGAGGGTAAAAAAAGTAATGAATAACAGGTGGCTCAAGACCCTTAGAACCAACATATCTAGATGGCCATGGAATTTCCCAAGGAGTGATTTCATTGAAGAAGTTGGTGACTTAATTACACTTCTCACCAGAGTGTGAGGTCTACCATCTTCTTCACAATTCCATGAATGGATGTATCCCTTCATCAAGATAATCCTACAAGGGAAGCAAGCCATCTTCTGGGGTGAGTAGATCGGCAATGCTCTTCATGAGTAGTTGACCAAGGTATCTACTACTTCAAAGTTCTATATGACTTTGTACCTGGTATACATTATGGCCTCCATACAAACCTTTCCAGGTTTGACAACTGAAGGAGATAGGAGAACTACCCCAGTCTACTCATATTACCCTCAGTTAACACTATAAGGATCAATCTGTCATTTTAGGAGAGTAAATGATGCCTTTTTCATAGTATTTTTATGCCTTTTCAACCCTCAGCTTGAATAGAAGAGAGTATCTGATGAAGCCTAGATGGTCATCAATGACTTTGGTTGCATGTTTCTATAATTTCCCTCCTTTTGTTATCTCTGAGTTGGATTTTTCTAAGGCTATCTCTATATGCTCCCCAGATTTCCTTTTGACAAGTTGGTCCTAATGGAGCTATGTAGATAAATGGTTGTCATACACACTAGGCAAATAGAACTAAAAAAGCTAGGTTTCAGGTTCCCAATTGAAATTGGCAGATACTCAATTTTGACTGTAGCCAAAGCAAAGGTCATGGAGATAGAAATGCAACTGGTTACCATGAAATAGTTTAAGAGAAGGGATAATTTTGACTATAGAGGTGTCAAAGATATGATCAGAAGAAAGACTCAGTTTTATGAGCCTATGATTGAAGACATCTGGGTAGACTTGAGAACAACTAAAGAAATCAGGAGGATGGACTACAACAGGTTGACTCTAGAGTAGATCAAATATCTAGGGCTTGTAGATATTCCCTCTAATTTGGTCGATGATAAGAACATTATCAACAGTAGATACCTAGTTGAGAAGGTTGCTGACTCTCCTCTTCCTCCAAGTCAGTGGTCCCAAAAAGAATTGACTTCTTTGAGGAAGAGATTCGAACCAATATTGGCTAACACCAATGATTGGTTAGCAGCCAAAGGGATCACATTGAAGGAGTTCATTACAGGATTAGAGGCTGAATTCCAAGAAAAAATGAGGAAGAAGGTAGAAAATAGGACTAAGAATAAAGGTGATGTTCATTCTCTGTCTAGGCCTCACAAGCCTAGAATCATCTTTGTTTCTAAGAAATCGAAGGTTGTTGAGGAGCCAGAATCAATGGCTAAGGGAGTTGGAGAACAAAGCTCCCAAGAATAGGTAGATCAATAAATGGAGATAGATGACAGGCCCTCAGAGTAGAAAAAAATTGAGCCTCTACCTTCCCAAGAAGGGGCACAACCACTTACAAGCATTTCTCCTTCACCACCTCAATCTCCTGTAGAATCTCCTTCACCTCTTTCTCCTATCAATGTTCCTTCTTCTAGAGTCACCTCTCCTTCTAGATTCATGTTTGGTGATCCTCAAGGCACTTCTAGAGATTTCCTTCTCTCCTCAGGTTCCATCCCTAATCTCTCTTCTCCTTTTTTCAACATAGGAGAAAGCTTTGCCATTGATCAGTCAACGATCGATATAGTTTCACCAGTTACTCTCATTGTGCCTACTGTTACCACTAGCAGTGTAGATGTTACCCTGGTAACACCAGCTGCAAGAACCATTGCCATAATAAGTGCTTCTTCTCTCCCTCCTTAGATGTCAGCTTTCATGCCCAAAAGAAAAAAGCTAGCCATCTCTATAGATGACTTTGATTTTGGCAAAATAGTGCCAGTGAAAGCTAAGGCCCCTAAGAAACCAAGGATCCTTTCAAAATTGGTTGAGGAAAAGGGCACAAATTTCTAAAGATAGCTAAACCTTTGTAGTATGTAACCCTTGAGGGTTTTGACATGAGCAGCTATTCCATTTCTCATGTTGAGCTAGGAAAAGTTACTCACGAAGGTGCAAAGAGTGATCTACAGTCTATAATGGACATCATGGTCCAAAAATTTGATAGAGAAAAGGAGATGAAAGTGTTTCAAACTATTTTCACTTTTCTACATTCAAAAGAAGTAAGAAACTAGAGATAGAATGGTCTAGGGTTAGATGATACCCGGATGAGGTCTGCGCACCATTATCCTAACGATGAGAGTACTCCTCTTTGGCTGTGGAGGATGACACCTGCAGAAGAAAGAGACTTGAACAAAAAGGTTGTTAGATGGATGTAAGGTGGACGCCAAGCAAAAGATTGATCCCAAAAGTGCAAAGACTTATTAGAAGGGTGTCAGTCCACTGATTGATAAAGAAAACATCTGATAAAGATAATAATGATAGACTAAGCTAGATAAATACAAATAATGTGTACCTGCTATTTGCTGTCAGTCTGCCATAGTCGCTAATGTTGGTTGGTCTATCGATGTTGGTTGGTCAAGGTCATCAACATTGGTTAGTCTGTTGATGTCGGTAGGGGAAATGGGCCTAGTGGCTGGCATTGGTCGGGGCAATGGTCTTGGACAGGGTCTGGATGGGTTTTTAGTCGATAGAATGGTCTGCAGAATGGTTTGGGTCTGTGTAGTGAGGTAAGATAGTAGACAAAGACTTTAAGAGGGAAAAATGCAGGGGATATGTTGTTAGAAAAGGGATAAGATAGAAGACAAGGTTCGAGGAGAAGTTTGGTTTGGTCTGGTCTAGTTGATGGCTGGGTCTGGTCTGGACTACAGTACTTAGAAGTAGCAAACAGAGACTGAATATGAATACATTCTAAGCTACTGAAATGATATAAAAAAAAGAATACTTACCTTCTTTCTTGGAGCAGAGGTAGAGGTGTGAACACTTGTTGCTAATGTAGAAGACTTGTTGCTAATGCAGAAGACTCCTTACAAAGAGGTAGAGTGACTGATGCAGAATCTCTATAGCCTATGATGCCTAATGTGTGTCTGGGAGAGAGAGAGGGAGAGGTCGAAGTCTAGGTGCAAGAGGATTTTTGCATTCAGTGGAAGAAGATTGAGAGGTTGAAAGATTGGCTAGTTGAAAAAATTGAAGATCCTACATTCGAGGTGTTGAATGTAGTTTTGAAGGCAATCGATGCCGGCAATACCGCTAACGTTGACCGACTACTAACCGACGTCGACAGCCAAAGAATAGGAAAAAGGGATAAAAATAGCCTTTTATCCATTCTTCCTTCTGCTGAGGTCAACTGGTCATGGGAAAATGGTTGAAGGTGGTTTAATAGGTGTAAGAAATGAGTGGAAGGTTCAAATGGGTTCTTAAGGCATTTAAGACTTGGCATGGGGTAGTGGAGGGCATCCAAGGAGAGGTATCCTAGGAGGGGTGAGGTGGTAAGGGAGAGAGAGAATTATTAATTTAAAATAGATGATTATTTTAAATTAATAAGACATAGATTAGGAGTGTTGAAGTAGAACAGGACAAAGGGGACCAAGGGAGAGAGTCGACCAGGGAGTAGACATGATTTTGGTGTCTACATTTGCCCCTTTTTGTCTTGTTGGTTATTTTGACAGATTTCAAGACAAAAAAAAGAGTTGATTGCCCTAGGTATGGGATGAGGTTACTTTCATCTTGTTGGTTGTTCTAATGAACTACAAGACAAAAAGGAATGTTGGTTGCCCCGATTATGTGATGAGGTATTCCCCCTCAAAGTGGGAGTCGAGGGAATGGAACCTGGAATTAGGTGCTGATTTGATAGATAGTGGATGAAAATGGTGAAGATGGGGTGTGAACACTGTAAAATTTGGGATCACACATATACCACTTCACGAGATGGTCTGGTCAAATTATCACAGGTCAAGGTTGAGGAGTGCCAAAATCAAAATAACCAGGCCCCAGCATTTAGTCGTAGCTAATTGGGTTATTCGATCCAAGCTGTAGCTCTAATGGTCATCATGTTCCAAGTATCCTAAGCTCAAGAAGTATTCTTGGGAACATGAAAATATCACAAGTAGTGGGGATCAACTTGCTCGCGATCTTAGTACTTATGAGGGTCAAAATGTGGGTGCAGACAATTGTGCTAACCATTCATGAGGTAGCATACATGCAAAAATAACCAAGGCAACATTGTCTTGGAAGTGGTCATAGGTTAGAGGAGATAGGCGCGATCTACATGGTCGTTGGTTAAGTCAAGGTTGAGATAGATAATTGGTCCAGTAGATGGATGGATGAAGGAATGGCCGAGCTAACCTTAGAAGACCCTGTGTCAACTGAGTGCTACCTATATATCCCCTGTCGTTAGGGCCTCAGGCTGATGTAATTCTCCCCAAAGGGGAGGAAGGGGGTCGGTTATGGACATGGTTTAGATGAAGTCAAGTCATGGTAAAAGGTTGAAAGGGTTTGTCCATCAGATAGATGAATAAATGGATGTGGTTGAGCTATCCCCATAAGATGTCATGTCATCTAAGTGCTGCCTACATAGCCCTTGTTGTTAGGGCCTCAGACCAATGTAGTTCAGACTAAGAGTCAAAGTAGTCGATGATTGGTTTGGTCATGATGAAATGATGAGGGTAAGATGGTTTGTCCATCAGATAGATGAAAAAATAGATGTGGCCGAGCTAACCCCAGAAGGCACCATGTCATTTGAGTGCTACCTACATAACCCCTATTGGAAGGGCCTCAAGCCAATGTAGTTTAGACTAAGAGTCAAAGTAGTCGATGATTGGTTTGGTCATGATGAAATGATGAGGGTAAGATGGTTTGTCCATTAGATAGATGAATAAATAGATGTGGTTGAGCTAACCCCAGAAGACTCCATGTCATCTGAGTGTTGCCTACATAGCCCCTATTGGAAGGGCCTCAAGCCAATGTAGTTCAGACTAAGAGTCAAAGTGGTCAATGATTGGTTTTAGTCATGATGAAGGTAAGATGATGTTACAGCCTTTTCCATATTGTGTGATGGTGTATTCTGTAACATTGGTTGAGTGGTCTTTCATCCCTAGCAATTTTCCATATTGATGATGGATGTATGCTAAAAATGAATTGAGATGAATTGTGTCTGGTCGATAGTTTCCATGTGTATTGGTTTCCATAGAAACTATGTGAAATGGACTATGTCATGTTGGTGGTCTGAAAATGTTTGGTTGGGTTTGAGATATGATTTGGTTGGATTGTGACCAAAGGTATGAAAAAAAGTGAAAGGCAAATTGCTCTTTCATTGACAAGGACCCGATGATAGCATAGATAGGGTTTTTTTTAGAAACAAAAGCCCCGTTCATGCATTACGTTGTTGACCAGTGATTGTGTTAGAGAAGTACTTGAATCACTTGACGTTAAGTGAGCTCGAAATTCCTTGAGTATGTTGGGGTGATAAGTTTGATAATGTGACATGGATGGAAGGGGGAACCCTTTTTGGCAGGAACAACTTTGCCCCTTTTATAGGTGACCCTAAGAATGACTATAGACAAGTCCATGACTTTAAAGTTGTCAGTCAATTTTTTTTGAGGGCAGACTGATCGATGTGGGAAGTCTACGAGGGGATGTTGTTTTGCTTTGTGGTCATGTTATGAAGCTGATCGATGCGGGAAGCTTCTGAGATAATGTTGTGTATGTAGTAAAATTTAGGCATAGCCATCCTTCGAGGGAGTGGTCTATATTCTACTTTGTATGTTTAAAAGTCTTTGAATAGCTATCCTTCAAGGGAGCAGTCTATCAATTATAGCAATTATGCAACTGTCCTTTGAGGGAGTAGTCTAAATTTATAGTTTTATGACCTTGGAATATGCATCCTACTTTTATATATATATTTTTTTGGTTTTTGACTAAAATTTTGGTCATGGACTTGACTATAGAGGTTTAGAGGGTTTCCCTTTTATTAGGACAAAGCATTCATGCTTGATAAAAGGGTTAACTAATGTTGGGAAAAAGGGTTGAAGGGAATAGGAATGATGATGATAGGGAATGCTCAAGGGATGAGCTCAAGTTAAATGTCAAGTGAGAGAGTACTCAACTAACAGTAGACTAGTCAAAGATGCAAGGCATAAAGGGGCTCAGGTTTTGATAAGTCCCTGACCCATGCTTGTGTTATGATGTAAGGTCTAAATCAATTAGGAGCAAACTTGCCCCATTTGCTTCATTATAAATTGGTCACATGTTGGAGATGATGAAGAAGTTGGTTGATATTTGGTTGATTGATGTTTGGTCAATGTTGGTAAATGCTTGGTCGAGGTTTGGTCGAGGCTTGGTCGATGATGGTTGATATGTTGTTGGCATGTTTTGGTTAAGACTTGGTCGATGCTTGGTTGGTGTTGATGTTTGGTCAAGGCTTGGTTGAGGTTGATGTTTGATGTTTGGTCGAGGATTGGTTGAGGTCGATGTTTGATGTTTGGTCAAGGTTATGATAGTCAAGATAAGGTCAAATTCCCCTAGTTGCTAGGGAGAATGTTTGACAAATTTAGTTTGAGAGGGCGAGATCCTGATCTGCCAGGTTAGAGGTAGGAATCTCAAAATCATAGATGGTGACAGAGGAAATGGTTGGTAATGATTTGATTAAAGTGGCTAATGGTTGGGGGTCATCAGGCTGGACCTCCATTGATTGTAAGGCTTGGATTAAAGTTTGATGATGTTGTGGAGAGTTTTGTATGAGATCATACAAAGACATCTTCACAGGGGTCATATGGTGAGGTTGTTTCACCATAGAGTCAGGGATTATCTTTGAGGATACTAGTCGAGATGTGCCCAAAATAGTAATCTTGGGTTTTGGTTGTGGTGAAGGCTTGGTAGATGGGGATGTCCAAGGGATAGAAACATGTCTTTTCCCTTTATCCTTTTGGGTTGGTGGGCTGGTGGTCAAGTTGACTATGTTGATTTTGAATAATGGGGTTAAAGGAGGTGGAGGGACCATAGTCTAGTGTTGCAATCCTGATTTAGGTGATGATGTTTGTGAGGCATGTGATGGTGTCAAAGATTTGGCAAAGGGGAAGTCAAGAGAATCATTGATGAGAAGGGTATCCTTTTTCTAGTGTTGATGAATGATAGCTTTAAGAGCACAACAATGCTCAGTGTCATGTCTTGGTGTGTGATGATAATGACAAAATTTAGTGTTTTCAAACCAAGATGGTCTTGATGTGAGAGTTGATAAGTGTGAAGGTGAGGAGGTATGAGAAGCATGGGATGATGTTGAAGGTTTGTTGATAATATGGTCAAGAAGAAGGGTGTCTTTCTCTAAGCATTGGCGAATGACAACCTTGAGGGCACAATAATGCTCAGTGTCATGTCCCAGTGTGTGATGATACACAAACTTTAGTGTCATCGAACCAGGGTGGTTTTGGTCTGAGAGATTGGTATGGTTTAAGAGGTGGAAGACTAATGCGAGAAGACTGCAATAATTGTCATAACAGCAAGGCATAAAAACCTGTCGATGGGTCTGCATGTTTTGTTGCAGTAGGGGTTGATGACTTTTGTTTTGGGGGCATAGGAGGCATTGGTCATTTTGGTAGAAATATATGTTTAATGGGTAAAGGGGATAATGGAGGAAATTTGTCTCTGTGAGGTGTTGGAGTAGGAAGCACTCCTATTAAGGTGGATGGATGCAGGCCCAAAATAGAGGGCAATTATGAGGTGGAGGAGGAGTTCTCCGGTGTGGTTTAGTGGTCTTCTTTGATTTGGTTTGAGGGTCACTATTGTGTGAGGCAAGATTTGATATGGGGAAAACACCAAGAGATTTAATCTCTTTTGACATGGTGGATGCCTATGTGGGTTTGGGTTCAGATGTGGATGGAGGTGAGTGAGATGTAGCGATCTCAGGCAAAAGGCAAGAGAAAACCATCACTGGGTCTTCCTCGGTTGAAGTAGGTGAAGAGACAGGGTCTTCTCTTGGTGGAGAAGAAATTGGAGAATGTGACTCCTCAAGAGGATAGAGGGCAGGAATGATGGTGCCTTCTACTTGTGGTTGAGGAGTAGGAAGGGTATGGTCCTCCATTAGTAGGAGGAAGGATGAAGGTGGGGATAATGGAATTGGTATGGTCGAAGCATCCTCTAATATAAGAGAGGTCGATGGAGAACTAATAGGAGAAGAACGCTCTTCTACTTGTGATGGATGAATAGGAGAAGAAAGCTCTTTTACTTGTGGAGGAGGTTGGTCAGGGACGAGAGGTGAGACCGTGTTGACAGTGTGTAGATCATGCTCTTGGGAGTTATCGTCCATGGTCTAGACATTTTTTTGGCTAGGAGGATGGTTAGAAAAAGGTTGTTTGAATATGTCGATGTTTTGATTGGGTGGCGCATTCGGGTTATCCAAAACAAGATCTCCCTTATCTATCATGTCTTGGACAATGTTCTTGAAGGTTCGGCAGTTGTTTATGTCATGGCCTTGGACATGGTGATAGTGACATAAGTCATTTTCCCTATACCATGTAGGGATGGATTTTTAAGGGTTGAATTGAGGTGGTCAGATGGGAGGGAGATTGAGGACCCCCTGCTTGACAAGTTTATCCAAAATGGAAGCGTAAGATTATCCTATAGGAGTATACTAACACTATATGTACCATTGTTGGAATTGTTTTGTGATGCTTTGTGATGTTGAAGGTTGAGATTGGTCAGTTATTTTCAAGGATGGTGATCTAATGACCATAGTGTTTTCCACTCCTTTAGACTTGGAGTGGGAAGAAGAAGGTTTGGAAGAAGAAGGGTCATTGGTTTTTGCATTGGTATTACATAATTTGACCCTATTTTCTTCACTAGCGTGGAGTTCAAGCTTTCGGGCCATGGTGAAAGCTTCATCAAAAGTGTGAAATATTTGAACCCACAAGGTGGATGAGATGTGCTTGGCACATGCTCAAGAGAAGAGCTCAATGAACTCAAGTTGAGGTAAAGGGAAGGAGAGTTGATTAATTAGGCCTCTCCAACAGGCAACGAAGTCAGCTATGGATTCATCGTCAAATTGTTTGATAGAGTATAATTCTGTGATTGAGACCTTTTTGGTGAAATTGATAGAAAAGTGGTCAAGGAAAAGTTGGGCTAGCTGAGTGAATGAAAAGATAGAGTGACTGGTAAGGGATCTATACCAATCGAGGGTAGGGCCAAAAAGTGACATGAGAAATGTGCGTAGCAATAACACATCATCATGTGCTATGAGATAACAAGCATGTCTAAATGCTCATAGATGTTGCTGTGGGTCTTCCTTACTCTAGAAGTGAGTAAAATTAGGAAGCTCCCACTAACTAGGATAGGGCTGGATTGGGATAGAGGGATGAATGGGTTCGTTGCAAATTTGATCATATGAAAGAGCATTGCTTGAACCGAAAATGGAAGCCTCAAGACTAGACATTTTATCCATCAGCATCTTGATGAGATCGGCTGACAAATTGGTAGATGGGGTGCCCCTAGGTTGTAAGACACTTGGAAGGTGCTAGAAGAGGCATATGACGTAGTCGGTTGCACTTGTGTAGGTGAAACATATTGATTACTAGTCATAGGAATAGAAGTGGAAGCCAAGGGTAGTTGTGTCATGAAGTTAGAAGGCATAAGTTGACTAGATACTGCCAAAGGTGGTTGCATGGCGGCATTGGCAAAAGGGGAGGTAGACACTTGCATTTATAGGTGCAAGAGTGTGTGGAGTCGAGACAATCAAGTTCTGGTATGATGTAGAAATTGGTTGAATTACATGTGGTTGAGGGGGTAACGAAACCCCGATGGAGGTCGGTCCAAAAATAGATGGGGAGGCCAAACTTTGTGTATTGGCCATGGTTGGGTTAATGGTTGAGGCAATAGTCTGAGTCATAAAAGGCTGGCTAGCGGATGGTGTTGATGTCATCACCGCTTCACCCAAAAGGTCTCACGTTTGGTTTCTTGCGAGATAGTGTTAGAGAGCCTTGATGTTGTGGTCAAGGAGTCTCTCAAAGTTTGGGTCCCATTCGGGAACAATAGATGGTCACATCAGGGTTGGTCGGGTAGGAGTTTGTTCGGTCTCTAAATTATACTCCATTAGAGGACTAGGCATAGATGGCAAAGGCAGGAGTGGTCATTGCCTTGCGTGGTCAAGAAGAGTTCTGGTTTGACTTCATGTCAAAACCATTCAAGGCAAGAAAGGGTCGGGTTTTAGAAATTGTGTTTTTTAATCTCAGAAAACCAGAATGGGTGTTAGACAGCAAGAAAGCCAGGTTTTAAGCTTGCTATTTTGAGAAGAAAAATTGTGACAGTGACCGACGTCGGTTGAAAAATTGATGTCGGTGATAAAAAAATGGCCGACGTCGGTCAGATAACTGATGTCAGTGGAACAGGTTGCTGAGGTCAGTCAGCTAACCGATGACAGCAAAGAAAGGTTGCCGACGTTGGTGGTAAAACTAATTTTGGTTACTGTGTTTTCTAGAAACTCAAAAAATTTGAGAGTTTTTGGAAGAAAGAAGAAAACGTCCTCACTAGCTCAAAAAACTAGATAGCAATAGAAAAATAGATGAAGACAAGCAGACCCTAACGTTAATTCCTAAGAATAATTTTTAGAATCCTGTTGGCTTATGCCTTAGATGAATGTTTGGGAAGTTGGCTTGTAGAACGGGTCCTAGAAGAGGCAGTCTAAAGTTGGTTTCAGGTTAATTTCAGTGCTCAAGAGTCTGTGTTAGGTTCTGTACGTGGCCTGGTGCTAAGGAGCAAGCTCCCCTCACTTCACGAGTCTAGTGATAAGCTGGTCTCGCTTAGCCAATATATACATCCCCTAGATTTTATCCTCTACTAGAGAATAGAGTGGGCTTTCCTCTTGGTAGTGAAGTCCAAGTGGGATTACCGGGACGGGTAAGGTATCCGCTAGGTGATGAAATCCTAGTCAGGCCTTGTCTCAAGTGAGTTTAGATGTTTGATTTTGTGCAAGTGATTTGGTTGTGTAACATAAGTGGACTATGATTAATTCATGATGTGGTTTAATTACTAGATGTGTGGACTAAATATGCATGCAATCAGAAATGAAATGCAATTGATTTTAAGCCCAAATAAAAATGTGTGTTTGTATGTAGACAAGTGAGAAAGGGTTGAAGAGTATGACTTTGACTAGTCTAAGATGCAAGAAAGAAAGAAGGGTTCTTTTTATCCTTGCTAATGGTGTCTTTTGGAAGAGATAGAAGAAAGAGATGCAAGAGAGATCTAATGCACCTATATGAAAAGTTTGCTTAGAAAAAAAAAGTATGAACTCAAGGAGAATTCCTAGGGTCCCACCAGGCGTGCCAGAATGTTTCACTATTTTCGCTTTTCTACATTCAAAGGAAGTAAGAAACTAGAGATAGAATGGTCTAGGGTTAGATGATACCCGAATGAGGTCTGTGCACCGTTATCCATACGACGAGAGTACTCCTCTTTGGCTATGGAGGATGACACCTGTAGAAGAAAGAGACTTAAACAAAAAGGTTGTTAGATGGATGTAAGGTGGACTGCCAAGCAAAAGCTTGATCCCAGAAGTGCAAAGACTTCCTGGAAGGGTGTCAGTCCACTGATTGATAAAGAAAATATCTGATAAAGATAATAATGATAGACTAAGCTAGAGAAATACAAACAATGTGTACCTACTATTTGCTATCGGTCTGCCACAGTCACTGATGCCAGTTGGTCTATTGACGTCAGTTGGTCAAAGTCACTGACATCGGTTAGTCTGCCGATGTCGATAGGGGAAATGGGCCTGGTGGCCAGCATCAGTTGGGGCAATGGTCTTTGACAGGGTCTGGATGGGTTTTTGGTTGACAGAATGGTCTGTAGAATGGTTTGGGTCTATGTAGTGAGGTAAGACAATAGACAGGGTCTTTAAGAGGTACAAATGCAAGGGATATGTTGTCAGAAAAGGGATAGGATAGAAGACAGGGTTCAGGGAGAAGTTTGGTCTGGTTTGGTCTAGTTGATGGCTGGGTCTGGTCTGGACTACAGTACTTAGAAGTAGCAAACAGAGATTGAATACAAATTCATTCTAAGCTACTGAAATGATATAAAAAAAGAATACTTACCTTCTTGCTTGGAGCAGAGGCAGAGGTGTGAAAACTTGTTGCTAATGTAGAAGACTTGTTGCTGATGCAGAAGACTCCCTACAAAGAGGTAGAGTGACTAATGTAGAATCTTTGTATCCTGTGATGCCTGATGTGTGTCTGGGAGAGAGAGAGAGGGAGAGGTTGAAGTCCGAGTGTAAGAGGATTTTTGCATTTGGTGGAAGAATATCGAGAGGTTGAAAGATTAGCTAGTTGAAAAAATAGAAGATCCTGCATTCGGGGTGCTGAATGCAGTTTTGAAGGCAACCGATGCTAGTAATACCACCAATGTCGGCCGAAAACTGACCGACATCAATAGCCAAAGAATAGGAAAAAGGGCTAAAAATAGCTTTTTGTCCATTCTTCCTTCTGTCAAGGTCAGCTGGTCATGGGAAAATGGCCGAAGGTGGTTTAATAGGCGTGGGAAATGAGTGGAAGGGTTGAAATGGGGTCTTAAGACATTTAAGACTTGGCATGGGGTAGTGGAGGGAATCCAAGGAGAGGTATCCTAGGAGGGGTGAGGTGGCAAGGGAGAGAGAGAGAATTATTAATTTAAAATAGATGATTATTTTAAATTAATAAGACATAGGTTAGGAGTGTTGAAGTGGAATGGGACGAAGGGGACCAAGGGAGAGAGTTGACCAGGGAGTAAACACGATTTCAGTGTCTATAGAAAAAATTCTACAAGCCGAAGATAGAGAAATTGACTATAGTAGTCAGGAAATTCACCCTTGCCCCTGAAGCAACAACCCCAGAAGCCTTTTCCATAGATGACCCTATTATTCAGAAAGCAAAAAAAACCTATATGAAAGGGAAAGTGCTAGAGGATTACATTGAAAATATATGCACTCATGGAATTTCCTTGCTTACAAAAGTTGCTGAGAAGATAGACAAGATGAAAAAGGTGATGGCAGAGTTAGAGGACCTTGTCTCTCTTATTTCTTAGGATATTGATAGTATAGATAAATATCTTAGCAAGTGGACAGAGATGAAGGATCTGAATAAATGCACCTTGATATCCATTAGCGTCATTGCTAGCAAAGATTTCTATGTTGAGATCAAGGAAACATTGGTATATAGGATTCAAGTACTCAAGGAGCTGATTGAAGATCTCAAGTATTCCAAGGATGCTAGCGAGAAAAGTGATACAGGCCTATAAAACCGACTAGAAGAATTGCCCTGCGACCTCACCTCCAGAGATAATTGATTTCTCTCAGTAAAAGAGATGGTTCAAGAATTTAAAGGTATGGTCTAGAGAGATTTCAAAGAGAAAGCCTTCTCAATGACTTCTATGGATAACATTTTAGATAATCAGTTAACTCTAGATAATCTAAGATCCAGGTTAACTAGTCATGCCAAGACAATCACAACATTGAAGGATGCTACAATCAGTGCTAGAGTGATCTTCAAGAACACCATTGTGCCAGACAGTATAGGAATTTAGGCATCTATCACCATGTATGATGCTCATTTGAAAAAAATTGGTGGCAAGAGTTGAACCATTTCTCTCTTTCTCTTTTCTTCCTCTCTTCTCATGCACTCTTGTCATGTAAAAGTGCATGTAATTTTGTAATATGTAATTACATGTAAAAAATCTGAAAAAATATATCAAAGTCAAAGATGACTCATCTTTGACTAAAATATTTTTGTATTTTAATATTTTTTTAATTTTGAAAGTTTCTCCCTATATATAGAGGGGACCTCTTTTGTAAAAGGATCTCTGGATAATTGAGAGCAAAAACTCTGCTAAAATTGAGACACTTCTTGAGACTTTGTGCTCAACTTGTAAATCATATTTTATCAAATGAATGAGAAAGAGGTTTATTTTAGACTTTGTGTTGAAGTAATTTGTGTTATTTAGGAAATAGTTCTTATGTCTTTTTTCCTGATAATCTCTTATCTATTCGATTTAATAAGAAAAGTGTGTGTGTTGACATTATCTGAAGATGTTTCTAAAAGATAAAAGAGAGACTTTAAGCTACTTTTATCTTGGTGATCCTTTTATCTATTATAGTTTTAGGCAAAGACTTTGTGCTTTATTTCACTCTATGATTACGCATATTTTGAATCAGTGAAGGAGACAATGAAAGACTTTGTGCTTACGTAGGTTTCCCTATAGACTTTGTTACTTACTTCAGGAGATTTTCTGCTCTATGCTAGATACCATTCTTAAAAGAAGAGGAATGTTCTTAGCCAATGACTAAGATTTATCTCTCTTGTTCCTTGGACATCATCTCTAAAAAAAGAGTGATAGATGTTGTCATACTACCCTAAGTATTATTTTTTACTTACTTATATATACATATAGCATATAAATATTCCTAGGGAACCTCCCCTTAATGAGAGGAGATATTTATCTCATTTAGATGTAGTAAACCCACACTTTTTGTGGCGTAAATCTCCCTATGCTGTGGTTGATATACCCATTTTGTCATCAGTTAGTTGATAAAAAAATATTCACCCAACATCTTTTTGGCTACTCCAGTGGGGACACAAACGTGCATTTTGAAGCCTCAAGCTTCAACTTAAAGTAGTTTCAGTCCCTTTTTCATTTGACACTCTGCTAGATCCATCGTACACACAAGGCTAAAGAGCTCAGGGTATTGTTGATCGTATATTCGAGGTGGTGCAGCAAAATAATTTTGAGATTTCTCCTTCATCATCTCATCTTCAGCGAACTAGGAGCTTCCCTCCTACCAATGCCATATCTCCCATACTTGGTGAAGCTTCTAGCCTGAATACTAGTAAGGATTTGTCTTTATTGACCCCACCAAGTTTTTTTTATCCTACCATTTAATCATCTTATCATAATGGCTCAAGGTCCATGGGGCAAATATTTTGGTCCTCTTAATTTGACCCCACCCTTGCATGAACTACCTCATATTTCTACGAAAAAATTTCCCAAGTTTTTTGGTGACAGGAAGGTTCATCCTGATGAGCATATTACCGCCTTCTCTATAGCATGTGGTGTAATTAGTATGGAATTCAAAGATGTAGTAGTGAGACTTTTTGTAGAAACTCTGTAAGGCACTACCATGGATTGGTTATACCACCTTCAAGCTCAAACCATAACTAACTGGAATACACTAAAGTCCAAATTTGAAGCTAGATTTAAACCTGCTGAAGATGCACATGCTTTGTTAGCACAACTGACATAGATGAAAAAGGAATTCTTGGAACCCATGAGGGATTTCATAACTAAATTCAATAAGTTAAGGAACTGGATTCCAACTATCACTCAGCCCACACCAAAGAATCTTAAGTGTTTTTTATCAACTCACAGCTTCCTGAAGTAAGTTTTCTATTGAGGTGAGCTGGCCCTATGGATCTTGCACAGGCTCAAAATTTGGCTACTGATATTGAGGATGATCTTATCCTGGTAGGTAAGATCAAAAAAGATTCCAGTAAAAATAGATTCTCTTCATCTGCTGAAAGCTCTTCTACAGGCACTACAGACCCTATGGTGTAAAAATTGACAAATGAACTGATAGCTTTGAAGAGACAAATAGCCCAAGGTATGTCTGTTCCCACCTATCGAGATATGCCAAGAAGAACATTCCAAAATCAAAAATATCTAGGCAATGCTACCTGGAACCAAGGGCAACCAAATCGCCTGCCTCCCCCTCTAGGGAAACTGGCCATTGAAGCAACACCTGCCAATTTAGCAGTCAGTTACTTAGAAGCTGAACGTGACTTTTTGCTCTAACCTGAGTTGGACCAACAAGATGATGCTAATCTCTTTGAAGATCAGGAAGAAGAATTAGCTGGTGACTCTAATATTAGTTTCTTGGATTACCAGGATGAAGTTGGAAGTAAAGGAGAAGGGTTGGATGGATCCTATGCTATTTTTACTAGATCTCAAAACTAGTCAACTCCATAGGCTGACAAAGGAAAAGCAGAAGAAGAACCTTGATCGGTGGTTTCCATCGCTAAATGAGGGACTCCATTGCCTCCTTAATCAAAAGATTAGGTAACTCACAAAAAAGTAAGTACCTCTAATTGCCTCATATCTTTCACCTCTATTGCTCAGACCAGTGCCACACCCACTAAAGACCTAGATGATGGACCCTCTTCCTCTGTCTCAAATTCTTTCCAATTATTTGATATAATTGATCATGCTAGAAAGACTAAGATCCAAATGATAGAGATTGAGTATTTGAGAGCTAACCCTGAACAATTTGATAGGTTAGTGGAATATGTGAAAAATAAAGCCGTGCCCATAGGACAAGATTCTTTAAAGGCCACTCATGATCCCCCCAAGGATAAATCCACCCAAAATAATCTTGTCATGACTCCTCTTATTTCTCCCAGGAAAATATAACCTTTTTATGTTTCCCTACTAAATTGAGTAATTACATAATAGACTCTAGAGCTTCTGATAATGTCATGCTTGCCAAGGTGGCAGATTCTCTTGGTCTAACTTTGACCAAAACTTTTGGGAGGTGTTTTTCTATGGAAAACAAGCAAGTCCCACTCTTTGGACAAATAAAAGATGCCCAATTTATATTTGCATCTTCTCCAAAAAAGAGGATAAAAATGATGGTTCTAGTGGCTGATGTTCCAGCCTCTTACGACATCTTGCTTGGGCATAATTTATACAAGGATGTTGGAGGTGAGCTAAGCATGGACTTGTCAGAGGTGAGAATCCCAATTCAAGGTGTTATGAATAAATTGCTTCCTAAAAAAGAGGCAAGATATGTAGTCACCCGATCATAAACACTAGAAGCTCAAATTTTATTTATTTCTTCTGGCATGGGCAACTACTTCCTATCTACAGATGAGATCTATGAGGCATCCGATGAAACTCCTATAGGTGACAACTTAATAATGCATTCAGCTAACACAATAGGAGAATCGACAAAGTGAAATGAATGCATGGAAGAACCTCTTTCCCCAAATGAAAAGGTTTTCAAAGGAAAAGCGGTGTCTAGTGAGGTATGGATCTTAGAATTTGATGGCAGCTACTCTTCTACCAGTTTAGGAGCTAGAGTTGTGTTGGTATTTCTTCAAGGAGATATTGTCCCTTTATCTTATAAGTTGTAGTTTAACAACACCAACAACACAACTGAGTATAAATCTCTGATACTTGGATTATAGGCTGCTAGAGAAAAGGGCATTAAACTACTCCATGCTAAAGGGGACACTGAATTGGTGGTTTGGTAGGTAAGAAATCTTTATCAAACTAAGAATGAAATATTGTGCCACTATCATAATCTTGTCTGGGACCAAATTGAAAATTTTGATGCTTTCAGTATCTCTGTTGTTCCAAGAGAATTTAATGACTGGGCAGATGCATTGGTTGTTTCTGCTACTCTCTTAGTTCCCCACCTAGATTTTAAAGGAGATAAGTACACTATTGAAATGGTTTTTCAGCTAAGTGTACCTGATAATGTCAGCCATTGGCAAGTATTCAACAATGATGATCAAATCATTGCCTTCTTTGAGTAAAAGGACAGCTTTGAACAACTGCATTTTGAAGGCGATGAACTTCGAGAATGTGAAGTGACTTTTGAATCAAATGTGAACATAGGTGAGGATTTCCTATAGCTTAAAGGGAATAAGATTCTCAAAGGCCTAGTTTCTCTAGAGAAATTATTTGATAACCATGACAAATTTATCAAACAGTAGCGAACAGATTCAAACTCTTCCCAGGATTTTGATCAAGTAAACCTGGGAACCAAGGGAGATCATAAGATGGTGAACATTGGGAAATGTTTCACTCTTGAGGAGAGATTCAAGGTTCCTAATCTACTCTACCAATATATAGATGTCTTAGCATATTTCTATGACAACTTGAAATCACGTTGGCCTGATGACATTCACCATGACATTCCTCTTAAGGCAAACTCCATGCCTTACAAGCAAAAGTCTAGGCAATATAATCCAAAAATCTCAGGTACCATTTTGGCTAAGATATACAAAATGATTGATGCCCAGATAATTTTCTCAATCCATCACTCCACATGGATTGTCAACATTGTGCCTGTTAGAAAGAAGAATGGTGAAATTTGAATCTATGTGGATTTTAAAAACTTGAACCAGTTATCTCTAAAAGATAACTATCCTCTCCTTATCATGGATCAAGTTCTACAAATAGGAATAGGTTCAGAGATGTTATCAATGCTGGACAGTTTCTTAGGATACAATTAGGTTGAAGTTGGAAAAGTAGATCAACATAAGACTGCCTTCACCACACCTTAGGGTACCTTCACCTATTGAAGAATGCCTTTTAGTCTGATAAACATAGGTGCCACATTTCAAAAAGTGATGGACCTCACTTTCAAGGATGAAATGGATAAGTTCATTGTAGTATACTTGGATGATTTGATGGTATTTTCAAAGCATCATTTTGATCATGTCAACCATTTACAAAGAATACTGGAATGCTATCGTTAGAATGGCATTTATCTAAATCCAAAAAAATCTATCTTTGGAGTGATTGAAGGGAAACTTCTCAGACACATTGTGTCCTAAGAAGGCATTAAAATTGACTTGAAAAGAGTCAAGTCTATCCAAGAACTTACTCTGCCTACCAATAAAATTGTAGTTCACTCTTTCTTCAAAAAGGTGAATTTTCTTCAAAGGTTCATCTCTGAGTTCACTGAGAAAACTCGCCACATCGTCAATATGATGAAAGGTAATGCTACCTTCAGGTGGACTATAGAGGGAAAATCAGCATTCAAAGACATCAAGGAAGCAATAGCTCGTGCACTAATTCTAGTTTGTCTGGACTACACCAAAAACTTTAAAATATACAGTTATGCTTCTAAACATACACTTTCAGCTATTTTAGTTCAATAGAACCAAGAAAATGTGGAATCTCCTATCTCCTTCATGAGTTGTCCACTTAAGGCTCATGAGCTAAAATATTCCAACATGGAGAAACATGCATATGTGGTGGTCAAAGTAGTCAAACATTTTAGGTTTTATATCCTGAACTCACACACTGAGGTTCTAGTGCCTGATACAATAGTGAAGTCCATTTTGACTCAACAGGAGTTTGGTATGAAGAGGGGTAATTAGATCACTAAGATTCAAGAGTTTGATCTAGACATCAATCTTACCAAACTCATGTAGGAAAAGGTTCTTTGTCAATTGATTGCCAACAACATTCTTAAAGGAGCAAAAAATGAAGAAATAGAGATCAAAGGCATACCCATGGTCCTCTTTGTTGCTACTACTAATGAGTGGTATTTTGACATTGCCCATTTTTTGACTTATGGTGAGTGTCCCACTCATATCTCCTATAAGGAAAAATGGAATGTTAAACTAAAGGCTGTTAGATATGTTTTTTGGGATAATGGTCTGTACAAAAGGAGCCTGGATGGGGTGTTTCTTTGTTATGTCGATAAGGTACAAGAAGATAAACTCTTGGAGTCTTTCCACAATTTGGCCTATGGAGGACATTTTTCTGCACCAATGATAACACACAATATTTTGTGAGTAAGGTACTATTGGCCTACACTTTTCCAAGATGCCTACAAATGGGTGCATAGATGTGAATTGTGTCAATAGTTCATCAAAAAGCCTAAATTGGCTGCATTGCCCCTCAAACTAGTAATAATCAAAGATCCTTTTTAGTAGTGGGGTATTGACATCATTGGCATAGTTAACCCATATTTAAGTATCGGACATGATTATATCCTCATGATAACTAATTACTTTACCAAATGGGTAGAGGCCATCCCAACCAAGCACGCTATGTCTGAAGTGGTGTGCAGTTTTCTTAAGAAAAATATCATTTCTCGGTTTGGAGTCCCACTCAAAATTGTAATAGATAATGAAGCCTATTTATCTTTACATGAAACTAATCAATTCTATTTTTATTATGGGATTACCCTATACCACACTTCAGATTATTTTTCATAAGGAAATGGCCAAGAAAAATCAAGCAATAAAAACTTGGTCACTATTATCAAGAAATTGTTAGATGATAATCAGAGAACTTGGCACAAGGCACTGTTTGATGCTTTATGGGTAGATAGGATTACACCTAAGAGGGCCATAAGTATGTCACCTTTCCAACTTCTATATGGCTTGAATGTGGAGATACCCATCACTCTAGAACTACCAGCACTTAGTTTAGCCAAAGCAATCAAAGATTCAACCTTTGAAAGTTTGATCGACAAAAGAATCATGTGTCTAACTAAACTAAATGAGCAATGAACCATGGTGGTGGACCAGATTACGGTGCATCAAAATTAGGTGAATAAAATTTTTGATAAAAAGGCTAAGGTTTGTGATTTTCAAGTCAGAGATCAAGTCTTATTGTGGGATAAGATACAAGAACCTAAGAGAATGCACAACAAATTTGACTCATTATGGTGAGGTCCATTTGCCAATTCATAGCTCTGTGGTGAGAATAGATTCTTGCTGGAGTATCAGGATGGAACACCATTTTCACTACCCCATAGTGGATAACATCTGAAGCTTTTCAATCTTTGAAATTTAGATGAACCCACTTGTATATTTGTATAGTTTTTACATTTTGTTTGTTTTCTTTCATTTTTAGCTTGACTCTGTAGCCTAATGGCTTGGATGAAGGCACTTAGAGACTGGTTTCTACTCCCATTGATTGATTTGATTAACAAAAGTTCCCCAATAGGAGCCAACTATTGTTTCCAAAATTAGCTCAGCTTGTTTTTGGAACAACCCCCTGCAAAACTTGTTCATTTCACCCTTTATCTCTCTAAGTCCATTTTCGAGACATGTTTTTATCATTCTCATATTGGCTCAACTAACACCATTCAAAATTTGTAACATCTTTTCATTACATTTTCCCCAAAATGTGAAAGTTGTTACAGTCTCGATGCGACTAGGGGACCAAAATTTAGCTTTTTTAGAGTTAGTGTTTTTCTTTTATTTTCATGCATGGGCGACAATTTTTGTTGTTAGCACATTTTTTCTTCCAACATGTAGGAGCAGCAAATTTTGCTACCCCTGCATGTCCCTTCATTTTTCCAGTGCAAGGGCGGCAAATTTTGTCGCCCCTGCACTGCCTCAATTTTTGTGTGCAACATTTATTGCCACACACACTAAGTGGTTGGGGTCAATTTTTGCCCTATTTAATCTATTTTCACCTCATTTTGATTCATTCCTTCCTCTCCTCCTCCTACCTTCTACCTCTGAACGATCCAGTGAATGGGTAAAAGTGCATTTTGGTTGATTTGAGCTCGCAGCACGTGTGATTTTCCAGGTAGGTTTTTTTTTGGCATTTATTTCTTTTCCTTTCCTCTCTTTAAGTTTCTTTCTTAGTTTTGTTTTTAGTTTGCCTTTCTTCCCCTAAGGCTATTAGCCTACTCCCATTTTCTCCTCCCACCGATCTCTCTCTCTCCCTTCCCCATCTGCCTTTTATCATTCTCCCCATGTTGGGGCAGTGAAATTCACCACCCTCCTCTCCCACAGATTTTCTATGGTCTTACTTGTTAAGGGCAAAAAACTCACCACCCTAACCTTGCCATTCCACACCTCCTACATTGGTGGCAAAATTCACCACCGATACAGGTTCCTTTCCACTTATCTACATCAGTGGTGAAATTCACCACTGATGCAGGTTAAAAGTGTAAGGGAGGTGAATTTTACCACCCCTGTACTTTCCTATGAAGTAGGCACGAGCGGTGAAATTTACTGCCAGTGCCTTTTTTTTTACTTCTTGCATGCAAGGGCAGAAAAATTCATTGCCCGTGCATGTAAACCATTCTATGTGCTAGGGCAGTGAATTTTTATGCCCTTACTTTTTTCCCCCAATTTCTCTAACTCTGGAGAAATTTTCATCTTTTTCTTTTTTTTTCCTCCTCCCCATTTTCCTCTCATTTTTCTTTTGATTTTTTGACCTGGTCCTATCAAGTGCCCTTCCTTGGTCATGATCACCCAACGTGTAAATTTCCCAATTTGCCTAGTTTTCCCTAATTGCACGATCATGATTATCATTACAGTACCCCTTGAAGATTCTCATTCATCGGCACCAACTCAATCAAGACTAGTTCCAATGTATAAAACTTCTCTAAAGAAGTCAAAGGCCATGAAGTACCAGTACCAAGGCATTTTTTTGATCACCTCGATCACTTCTAATGTCAACGACATTAGAGACACAGAGATCGGCCATGTGGATATGGCTGAGTTCATAACCAGAACCACGGTGATGAACCTAAGCTCTGAGATGAAAAGGATAATCAAAAGTAACATTCATCTAGTTGCCTCTTTCCCAGTAGTGGTACATCATATAAATTTTGTCCTCTAGTGCACCTAATTATATAATAAAGAGACTAGATCAGTATCAGATGCTAGTGGCAACATGGTAATTTAGCTGGACCCTAAATTTATTGATAAAGTTTTCATGTGCCCTCTTGCTACTGAAGTGCTAAGAATCGACTTCATTGAGGCACAGAGAGAGAGTATGACAAGGATCCCAAGAGTGCGAAGAAGGTAAGGAATAACAGGTGGCTCAAGACCCCTAGAACCAACTTATCTAGATGGCCACAAAATTTTCCAAGGAGTGATTTCATTGAAAAAGTTGGTGACTTAATTACTCTTCTCAATAGAGTGCGAGGTCTACCATCTTCTTCACAATTCCATGAATGGATGTATCCCTTCATCAAGATAATCCTACAAGGGAAGCAAGCCATCTTCTAGTTTGAGTAGATCAGCAATACTCTTCATGAGTAGTTGACCAAGGTATCTACTACTTTGAAGTTTTATATGACTTCGTACCTAGTGTACATTATGGCCTCCATGCGAACCTTTCCAGGTTTGACAACTGAAGGAGATAGGAGAACCACCCTAGTCTACTCATATTACCCTTAGTTAACACTATAAGGATCAATCTGTCATTTTAGGAGAGTAAATGACACCTTCTTCATAGTATTTTTATGCCTTTTTGACCCTCAGATTGAATAAAAGAGAGTATTTGATGAAGCCTAGATGGCCGTCAATGACTTTGGCTGCATGTTTCTATAATTTCCCTCCTTTTGCTATCTCTGGGTTGCCTTTTTCTAAGGCTATCCCTATATGCTCCCCATATTTCCTTCTGACAAGTTAGTCCTAATGAAGCTGTATAGACAAATGGTTGTCATACACACTAGGCAAATTGAATTGAAAAAGCCAACTTTCAGGTTCCCAATTGAAACTGGCAGATACTCAATTTTGACTGTAGCCAAAGCAAAGGTCATGGAGATGGAAATGTAATTGGTTACCATGGAACAGTTCAAGAAAAAGGAAAATTTTGACTACAGGGGTGTCAAAGATATGATCAAAAGAAAGACTCAATTTCATGAGCCTATGATTGAAGACATCTAGGTAGACTTGAGAACAGCCATAGAAATCAAGAGGATGGACTATAGTAGGCTGACTCTAGAGTAGATTGAATATTTTGGGCTTGCAGATATTCCCTCTAATTTGGTTGATGATAAGAACATTATCAACAATAGATACCTAGCCGAGAAGGTTGCTGACTCTCCTCTTCCTCCAATTCAGTGGTCCCAAAAAGAATTGACTTCTTTGAGGAATAAATTCAAACCAATATTGGCTAACACCAATGATTGGTTAGCAACCAAAGGGATCACATTGAAGGAGTTCATTACAAGATCAGAGGCTGAATTCCAAGTGGAAATGAGGAAGAAGGTAGAAAATAGGACTAAGAATAAAGGTGATGTTCTATCTTCGTCTAGGCCTCACAAGCCTAGAATCATCTTTGTTTCTAAGAAATCAAAGCTTGTTGAGGAGCCAGAATCAACATCTAAGGGAGTTGGAGAACAAATCTCCAAGAAATAGGTAGCTCAACAAATGGAAATAGATGACAAGCCCTAAGAGTAGCAAAGAACTCAGCCTCTACCTTCCCAGGAAGTGGCATAGCCACTTACAGGCATTTCTCCTTCACCACCTCAATCTCTTATAACATCTCCTTCACCTCTTTCTCTTATCAGTGTTCCTTCTTCTAGAGCTACCTCTCCTTCAGATTCATGTTTGGTGATCCTCGAGGTGCTTCTAGAGATGTCCACTCCTCAAGTTCCATCCCTAGTCTCTCTTCTCCTTCTTTCAACATAGGAGAAAGATCTACCATTGATCAGTCAATGGTTGATATGGTTTCACCAGTTACTTCCATCACGCCCGCTATTACCACTAGCAGTGTAGATGTTACCCTAGTAACACTAGATACAAGAACCATTGCCACAATAAGTACTTCTTCTCTCCCTCTTTGGATGTCAGCTTTCATGCCCAAAAGAAAGAAGCTAGCCATCTCTACAGATGACTTTGATTTTGGCAAAATAGTGCTAGTGAAACCTAAGGCCCCTAAGAGACCAAGGATCCTTTCAAAATTGGTTGAAGAAAAGGGGCACAAATTTTTAGAGATAACTAAACCTCTGTAGGAGGTAACCCTTAAGGGTTTTGACATGAGCAACTATTCCATTTTTCATGTTGAGCTAGGGAAAGTTACTCACGAAGGTGCGAAGAATGATCTACAGTCTGCAATGGACATCATGGTCCAAAACTTTGATAGAGAAAAAGAGATGAAATATTACTACAAGGCAAAGGTAGAGAAATTGATTGCACTAGTCAGGAAATTCACCCTTGCCTCTAAAGCAGCAAACCCAGAAGCCTTTTCCATAGATGACCCTGTTATTCATAAAGTAGAGAAAACCTATATGAAAGGGAAAGTACTAGACGATTACATTGAAAGGATGCACACTTAGGGAATTTCTTTGCTTACAAAAGTTGTTGAGAAGACAGACAAGATGAAGAAGGTGAGGATAGAGTTAGAGGACCTCGTCTCTCTTATTTCTTAGGATATTGATAGTACAGATAAATATCTTGGCAAGTGGACAAAGATGAAGGATCTAAAGAAACACACCTTGATATCCATCGATATCATTTCTAGTAAATATTCCTATGTTGAGATCAAGGAATCACTGGTATACAGGATTCAGGTACTCAAGGAGCTAATCAAAGATCTCAAGTATTCCAAGGATGCTAGCGAGAAAAGTGATACAGGCCTGTTGAATTGACTAGAAGAATTACCCTATGACCTCACCTCTAGAGATAATCGATTTATCTCAGTAGAAGAGATGGTTTGAGAATTTAAAGGTATGGTCCAGAGGGATTTCAAAGAGAAAGCCTTCTCAATGACTTCTGTGGATAACATTTTAGATACTCAGTTAACTCTGGATAATCTAAGATCCAAGTTAAATAGTCATGCCAAGGCAATCACAACATTGAAGGATGCTACAATTAGGGCCAGAGTGATCTTCAAGAACACCATTGCACCAGATAATATAGGAATTTAGGCATTTATCACCATGTATGATGCTCATCTGAAGAAATCTAGTGGCAAGAGTTGAACCATTTCTCTCTTTCTCTTTTCTTCCTCTCTTCTCATGCACTCTTGTCATGTAAAAGTGCATGAAATTTTGTAATATGTAATTACATGTAAAAAATATGGAAAAATATCTCAAAGTCAAAGATGACTCATCTTTGACTAAGATATTTTTGTATTTTAATATTTTTTTAATTTTGAAAGTTTCTCCCTATATATAAAGGGGACCTCTTTTGTAAAAGGATCTCTCGATAATTGAGAGCAAAAACTCTACTAAAATTGAGACACTTCTTGAGACTTTGTGCTCAACTTGTAAATCATATTCTATCAAATGAATGAGAAATTGGTTTATTTCAGACTTTGTGTTGAATTAATTTATGTTATTTAAGAAATAGTTCTTATGTCCTTTTTCATGATAATCTCTTATCTATTCGATTTAATAAGCAAAGTGTGTGTGTTGACATTCTCTAAAGATGTTTCTAAACAATAAAAGAGAGACTTTGAGCTACTTTTATCTTGGTGATCCTTTTATCCATTGTAGTTTTAGGCAAAGACTTTGTGCTTTGTTTCACTCTACTGTTACGCATATTCTAAATTAGCGAAGGAGATAACAAAAGACTTTGTGCTTACGTAGGTTTCCATGTAGACTTTGTTACTTACTTCAAGGGATTTTCTGCTCTATGCTAAATACCATTCCTAAAAGAAGAGGAATGTTCTTAGCCAATGACCAAGATTTCTCTCTCTTATTCCTTGGACATCATCTCTTAAAAAAGAGAGATGGATGATGTCATACTACCCTGAGTATTATTTTTTGCCTACTTATATATACATATAGCATATAAATATTCATATGGAACCTCCCCTTGATGAGAAAAGAGATTTATCTCATTTAGATGTGGTAAACCCACACTTTTTTTGGTGTAAATATTCCTATACTGTGGTTGATATACCCATTTTTTCATCAGTTAGTTGACGACAAAATATTCACCCAACACATCCATCCATGTATTTTCATCCAAATTTTTTTCCATCATGTAATCAGTGTTATACATATTTATCATTTATTTTATCTATAAAATTTTTAAACTTTTATCCCACATCAAATAATCTATATTTTTCATTTTATAACCCATAGCTTACCATCATTCGGATATATTATTCCCACATCTACTCATGTGACCCCTAAGTCTTAAGCATCATCCAAACATATAGTCTATGAATGGGAAATATTATTTTTATAATATCTTTTATAGCATCTAATTGTTAGGGGTAAATAATTTTACACTAACTCCATACATTATTATGAGCATTTGTATTAAAACTAGTACTTCCATTATTGTTGGTAATCTATCCCTTTAACTACTCATTTTACCTTAAATTTATTTTAAGCATTTATCCACTTTTTCCAACATGAACACTTAAGGGGAATCATGAATTTTATTTTCAATTACCTGGGGAAACTTTTTATCCACAATCATCAATGCTCTATTTGTTATTATTATTTGAAATGACATTTCTTCTTCTAGTTATAACACCTAAATTTCACCATTTAGTTTAAAAATTCACTTTGACACACTAACCCACTAAATTTTCCAATTAAAATTAAAATTAACATCATTTCCCTCCACTTTCAAAAAAATGATTAATTCTTAATTAATTAATTAATTATAATCATGAACATCATTTTCATTAAATACTAATTATAAATCTAGATTTTCCACCTCACACACACATCCTCCACATGTGTCTCAACCATGTGTTCACTCATCCAACCAATCCCTCAACTTTCTCAACCACATTTTGAGTAATATTAGAACATTTAAACCTCTTGGATGACTAAACCAACTAACTTGACCCATTATTGGTGAGTCATTCAACCACCTCCTATTTTTACTCAACACATGAAATTAGTCATTATCCTCATGTATGAGGACTAAAATATAACCTTATAATATTTAGATAATTTAAAAAATTCAAATAATATTCAATTATTCATCTCATCTCCCATAAGACTATAAATTGACATGCAATCCTTTACTTAAATCATCCACCTTAAATTTAACAAAGTTCTATAAAATTACCATTTTGAATCAAAGTGATTCAAAGCCAATCAAATCCATCCAAATAATTTTTCAATCTAAAACACTACCCAATTATCTTTTCCTTTGAAAGGAGTTGAGAATCCACATTTAACATTCAATATAAAATCTTTCTTTGATCACAATGGAGAAGGTGATGTATAATTCATGATTATAAGTACTTAATGTTTATTCTTTTCTTTCATTTTTTGTTCTATCTTTTATGTAAAGTTTAGTTTACATTATATTTCTTAGCTAGCTTAAAATATAAAATTTTCACTTATACAATAAGTATATGTATTAAATTTTATTAAATATTTAACTTCAAGGAATTTTACATTACCTAATTCAAACCTTCTTGAAGGGTGAATTATAGATTTAATTTTAGAAACCAATACTCAAGAATGATCTATTCCAACTAAAGAGGAACATGTTATTCAATATCTTCATGAGATCCATAAAAGGGTGATTCATTCTTATATGTTGATAGTGATGAAAAAAATAAAGGTTCCCAAGATATGTCTTTTAATATTGTCACTTCCACTATTGCATTTATTACCATTTACATAGCTCCAGTTACTTCCATAGTATCATTTATTTGTTTGGGAACATCTCTTACTTTATAATAGACATTCATGCCTATGTCTAGTCATGATACTTATACTCCTCCTATATCCTCTATGTTTTATACTCTAAATCATAATATTATTTCTTTATAATCTAATGTATCTCAAATAAATCAAACCATTTCTCATGTTATACCTTCCATGGACTCATATTCCTTGTTACATAACCCTTTGGCACCTAAAATTACATATTATCCATTACTAGTTGGCTTTAAGGATTATAATCTTCCTCTAAATGAATAAAAAAGTGATCTTGAATAAAATTTGCATACATTCCATGTAGATTTCCTACACCATGCAGATAATGACAAATTTTTGACAAAAATATTTCCAAGAGGTTTTAAATAGTATTCTCTTATATGGTTATATGATGTTCCTTTTCTATATGATGTTCCTTTTCA